>BRDA01013474.1:0-31015 GCA_036984385.1 Crenuchus spilurus | reverse complement strand
TAGTTTTTATTTAGTTTTTGTCGTGAAAAAATGGTCGTCAACGAATATTTTTCGTCATAATTATCGTTAACGAAATTAACACTGATACACACACACATACATACACAGGTCATGGTTGTGTATACATATTTTTATTAGTTGGAATCTCAGCAAAAGCTGGTAAAATGCAGGGAGAGGCCATGACTGACCTGATGAGGGGGTATTTATCTGCTCATTTGGTGTGCACCATTTGTGGTTACTCTAAAGGCAGCGTTCTCACTTATTGTAACTAAAAAACTGCACCAGATTTTGTTCTAAAACAGAAAACTGACAAGTCTGAATACAGCCTAAAATAAGAGGCCCTACAGAAACGTTTCTTTCCTAAAGATCCAGTAATAGAGTCAGCCCTGACTAGAATGGTCAAATTTTGCTCAACATGCTAACAACCATTTTTAATTAAGATAATAAGGTAATCATACAGTGAAGTAAGTCAAATTGGCAATCAGAAACCACTTACCATGGAGCATAAAACTTGATGAAAGAGACACCTTTGCCGACAACTTCATCAAAATTGCTTTCAGTGAGAACCACAACACTGGACTGAAAGACAGTAAGGGGAATAAATAAATAATTAAACATTTGCTTTACCCTACATGTTAACTATGTTTAGTATGCGGGCATGTCCACTACCCATCTATCCACCCAATAAGTATGGCCAGAGATGGGGAATTTGGAATAATTGAAGGCTCCAAAATTAAACAGCCAGTGTCTTAAAGTCATTTGCTTTATATAGTGCAGTATGTCTGAACATCACTGCACATTAAGTAACTAACCACAAAATTCCTGTTGATTTAGTCTACATTCTACACCAATACAAAAATGGAAAAATAAACCTTGCAAGGGCTGTTTAAAAACACAAAACCTTGGAAGTGAATGCAAAACCTTGCAGTACACAGCCAGTGTCTATTTAAAATGTTTGAGTTCTCCTTCCCCCACCAGACCCAGACATACGTGTGTGTGTGTGTGTATATATATATAT
Organism: Crenuchus spilurus; assembly: GCA_036984385.1. Classification (NCBI taxonomy): domain Eukaryota; kingdom Metazoa; phylum Chordata; class Actinopteri; order Characiformes; family Crenuchidae; genus Crenuchus; species Crenuchus spilurus. The sequence continues at coordinate 29,997 of BRDA01013474.1, read as the reverse complement.
ATATATATATATATATATATAAAATACACAATCTCTCCCACACATACACATACTCACATACACACATATTTGCATCAGCAGGAGGAAATAGCTAGGCTGCCCATAATTGCTACTTCACTTCTGGGATGCAGATTCATGACTACAGACTAGACGCTGATGACAATCTCACAGTTCAAACATCTGCCCAAGCACTCATTCCCTAATCAAACCTCTGTGGAGCCAGACAATATTACCAACTACCCATAATCTCAACAGGGAAACATCACTTACGCAAAAGTTTCAGGCTAAACTTCAGGCTCCTCAACACAATGGCCTAATGGTGGATTTTCATGGTTTGTCTACCTGCATCTATTTCATAATTTTTATAATCCAGATTTGAGCCAGCCTTTTGATTACTGTTCTTTTCCATAAATTCCATCATCAGAGTGTGTACATGAAATCCAGAGTTTAAATTAAGTAAATAATTTTAAATTTAAATTTAAGTAAATACTCCAAATGTAATTTAAGAGTATTCAAATTTATATAATTAAATATATGCTTTTGCAGATGTTTTCACAATTTGCAACAATTACTACATCGCAAGACACAAATGCCACCAGTGTAATCACATATATTGCATCAATTAAACCATAAATTATCAGGATAAATATCTTCAGTGTTAATTAAATTACAAATTTTACATTTCTGGTTTGATTCATTGCTCATGCAATATTCTTTTGTCACATGAGATTCACATACAGATTCTGCACAACTACTCTTAAAATCAATTCATTGATTTAAATGTCAGTCTATTGTGAGTCCTGAAAAATTCTACAATAATTTATTGAATTTGTGCAAATTATTGCATTTGCAAAAATCACTAATTCCCCGAGACAACAAAGAAGAGGCACCATCACACAACAGTTGTGCTGCTAAATCAAGTTATCACACACATGCACACACACAATACCTCTTCTTTAGCAGGTTCTTTGCTCTCTGGTATTTCATTGGCCTTTACATCTTCTGTAGCAGGTTGATCGTTGGAAATAGCAGTAGCTAAGTGATTATCAACAAACTCCTTAAAGGATTCCAGATCACGCTTTCCCCTGTATTGATCCACCTGAAAAGTGAAAGCTTTCATTTAATGCAGCAAAAAAAATTATACATTTAAAATCAATTAATTTTTATTTGCCTCTATAATGTGCCAACTTTATACAGCTGTACAGTAAAAGTACATACTGCAGACTTGAAGATTTAGCTGATTTAAAAAGAAACTGGCAAGCTAAAATCAAGTTAAACAATATGCAGTACAAATTGTCACCCACCATCCCGGTAAAATGTAATTGAAATCCAAGTAAATAAAATCCTGTACCAAAGTATTCCCCTATTGTTTTCTGTAAGGAGCAAAGACTGTCCCCATTACTGTTGCCACATATGCAGCTACATTTAAGTTCTGAAAGCTAGAAACATTTGACAAGCGCTTCAAGCACTTTCTTAAATAGAAATCAAGTCAGGTTTTCTTGGATTTTCACTTTCAAACACTTAATAGCTCTACTCAAATGTTACATTTACTGAACATTTACAGGTGCAAACATGTTTATACTGATCTGATGAAAAATAAAAATTAGCATTGTAATGAATGACAGAAACGAGGACTGCTAAATGCTCAGCTGTTCTGGCTGGGGTACTCCAGTTCAAAACTGTCTTCAGAGGTGCAAGAAGAAAGGAGTTACAAGTGTTTAGATTAATCCATTACAAAACAGCTTATCTACGTCTGGACTGTTTCTTTTTCAATAGTTTGTTTTCATTGTTTCATTAGAATTAAGAACTTCTGGATTTAAACCCCCATTCTTGTTTAAGCCCAACCTTTTTTTTATTATTCATTTTCATACTCCTTGTTATTTCAATTTTTACTGCCATTTCATTTATTACTAACATTATTTAGAATTTTGCTCTATGTTACAAAAGGCTACATTGTGTTTGGAATATCTGAATATTAATTGTGGTCTAAGATATCCAAGACAACAGACTTGTAGTTGGCAGCATATAGCATTTTTAACTTTAAAAAAATTATAGAATGAGTGTACTAAGACTGTTGAAAGCGGTATATGAAATTGTACATTCTTTTTGTGAGGGAGTTTTCAAGCTATAGCTTTGACTGATGATTTTTAAGTTATTGAATATATGCAGGGAATGTGAGGTTAGGGGCTTTTGTAGGTTGCAAGGAAATTTTTGATTTGGGATGTGTGAATAATTGATACCTGACAATTAAAAAAATTGTTCAGCAGTTTATTGCAATACTGCAGATTTGGTGAAGTATACACTGATTTATAAGCATGAAAGGATATTATAATGTCAAAAAGGGTATCTGAGAGTGGGGTTTGTTTAATGTGAAATAACTTACTATTCTCTAGCATTTAAAGACAATTTAAAGTGTGGTACTTAACTGATGATGTGCTTACCTTTTCTCCGTCTGTGAAGAGGAGCAGTGTAGGATAACCTCGCACCTGGTTCTCAGAACAGATCTCATAATGCTGGGTGCAGTCCAACTTGAGTAAGAAAAAGAAAGACAAGTCAAACATGAAATTCATTAAGCAGTTTAATATGACCACATGTTTAATTATTAGACAATTGTAAAGCATTACATAAAACAACTTCAGGAACACTGTACACTTACGAAGTTTCTTCTGCAGTAAAGCAGACTGAGTGCATAATTTCCCACAAATTGTTTAATGTTTTAAACACCTCTATGGAGTGCAACTGTTAACACAGATTACACAACTAGAATATGGATATGAAACATCACCCACCTTGGCAATTTTGACCAAATCTGAGTGTTCAAAGCTGGTAGCAAGCTGTTCCCAAGTTGGTGCCATAGCTTTGCAGTGGCCACACCATGGTGCAAAGAATTTCACAAAGTGAGATCCTGCAAAAGGAGGTTTTATTGTGAATACTAATTTGCCATGAACCACAATAAAACAAACTGATTAGGTAAATTAACAAAAATAATACAACAGGTTCCTGTAAAGTATTTATTATGCCTTTACTTTGCCGGCTCAAGAAGCAGAGAGAGAGGTCTACCAAATAATGCTGGCAAATGAAACTGAAACAATAGTGTGAAATTTGAAACTGAAAATGCCCAAAATAATAACTGTAGTCAAATCAGACAACTATCAGACACCTGTTTTGAGAACACTTGTAAACACAATTAACTGGCAACACATTTTTTGTGTTTATAATAAATGGATACAATAACATCTAAGATATACTATCCCTTCTCAAAACCACTTTTTAAAGTTTGGTAAAACTAGACCAATACATACTTCTTAACATGTTTCATACACTTCACTGGCTTTGTGTTCAACTACAAAGCAAAAAATGGACCAGCACATCCCTACCTAATGGCAATGGTCAAGTCTCGAGTCACACTTCAAACCCTTTGAGCTTCTAATACGGCTCGGCTTGACCAGTCATCCTTCAAGACACGTGGAAGACAAGCATCAAGACTTTTGTCTGTCTTAGCACCAAGGTGGTGGAACGAACTCCCACTGACTGTTCAAACAGCAGAGTCCCTTGCAGTCTTCAAACGCAGACTGAAGACCCATCTCTTTGTCGAACACTTAAGTGAGCACTAGTTTAAAACACTTACTGTAATGCATTGCAATGCTCTTATAATGTGCATATTTCACTCTTTCTAGGAATTAGTAATGGTTTTGTTCTGACAGTGTCAGAATTGCTGAGATAATTCTCTTAATGGAAACAAAGCACTGTTGTACTTTGCTCTGCATAAGAGCATCTGCCAAATGCCGCAAATTTAAATGTACAAAAAACTATTCTGGTTTGTGTAGTTAACCATATAAAAGCTGTTACCTTTGGAAATATGTGTTTTGAAATTGGAAGCAGTGAGCTCATACATCCCATGCTTGGGCTCTGGAACTTTAGGGGGCTCAGGCTCACTCTGTGGCTCCTGGGAGACAGAAAACGCATATTTGCAGACAGGAATGTTTTATTATTTAACTATACAGTAGTTACTGGCTAGAGACTACCACTGATGCTGTAAGTTGGTGTATATTCTTTTTTTAATGTAATCTCTAATCTATACAGAAATCTTCAGTTGAAAATAAAATACTATTAACTATTCAAAGTCAGAATTGATTCACAAATTTAAGCATTAAAAAGTTTTGATACTTTTGACAATTGTTACGATTTTTGTTTTTTTACTTTTTTTAAATAGTGTTACCAGTGATATGTCTCACAAGGAAACAAAGAAAACGTTCAAAAAGAAATGCTTTTTCATTTTCAGCTGTTATGAACTAACAGCTCATAATGACTCAATTTCTGGGTCGCTGTACATTTTCATGGTTCTTTGACATACCTCAGGCTCCTCCTGAAGAGTTTTGAGCATCCAAGTCTCCAGAGATTGCAGATCTCTTGGGCCCTGATATTTCACTGCTTCCTGATCAGGTTTAAACAGCTTCAAACTACACAAAACCACACCCCATATACACAAAGACAAACAGAACAGGTGCTGAGCTTTCAGACACATAAGTAACTAATAACATCCTCACACCTGGCATCCCTGCCACCATTCCCTAGAGTAGACAGCCTACAAAAGGACTGCTCAATGCCATTCTAAATGTTTCTGTGCAATACACTATTCAGTGTTTCAATGCACATTTTTTTTTATTTCAGTGTTGTTTTAGTCCTTGCTCTATTTAGAGAAAAATATGATTTATAACAAATCAACAACAAAATTACATACAACATCTTTAACACCACAATGTGATGATTACTAAACTTTACATGGAGTTAAACATCAAACATCTGGGAGACTTTGGTCTAGCAAACACATGACAGTTGTCACATGACTGTATATAAAATCACCTACATACTTGTATCAATGTTTACCTATTGTACATTAGCATTTGTCTATATGTTCCTACTATATTTTATTTGTTTTAAACAAAATGTCTAAACAAAAGTATAACAGGTTTAAAGCTTACGTGGGATATCCACGGATCCCATGGTCACTGGAGCAAAACTTTGTGTCCTTAGTACAGTCTACTTTTACAACATAGATGGGGGGAGACTCCATACTGTTGTATTTATCTGCCAGCTCATTCCATGTTCCCTGCAGCCTCTGGCAGTGACCACACCTGTAAAGGACAAAGCACAAGATAATATGTCAAAACATCCCTGGGCATGGATTGATAAATTGATAAATAACACCTCTGACTAAATAAGCTTAACATACTGATCAGACACAATAATTGTGTATATCTGGTTTATGTGTATATTATCTAAAATATATACAGAAGTGGCTTATCAGGATCAATATTAAGTGCCTCATACTGTGTTTTACTTTATAGTCCTACTTGCCACGTAAGCTGAAACTTCACAAGCTGAATAACTGAATCCACTAGGCTTAGCCAGGCTAAATTAGCTGGAAAGATGAGCTTAGCAGATTAGCTAACAGACTCAGGTACATCAAGTAATTACAAACCTAAAGTCTAAACGACACAAAATATATAATGTACAGGGTTAACTACTGTTAACTTATAAATATAGTAGACATGTCTGTCTGGTTGCACTTAGCTAACCAGGTAAGTGTACATTCCGTTAGCTCTCATCAAGCTGCTAGCTTAGCTTAGCTTAGCCAGGCGACTATAAATCTTTTTCTCCCTGTATGAGCAACAACAAAAAGAAAAGTTTAAAAAAACAACAAATAATTCACTACAGGGAGGTTTAGATACTACACAAACACAAACACAAAAACAGACTGAATTTCAGGTAAAGTTGCAGTATCACGAGTTGTTTAATGACTTAGCTACAGCTACGCCGCTGACTGTAAACTCTAAACCGGCTGATCTCAAAGTTAAGTAAAGAAAAGTAACTTTACCAGGGAGCGAAGAACATCACAAAGTGTGGGGCTGTGGGAACTGCACTGTTAAACATTTCCACCGTGTAAGTGTGCTTTGCGTGTTCATCCTCCTCTGTCTCGTTATCGCAGAATATTGAACCAAAAAGTAATGTAGAATAAAGAAAACTTAATAAAACAGGAGGCATTTTCAGTGCTGAGGTGGCCTTCACACCGCCGGGCTGATCCTGAATGAAACCAGCTTACGGCGCTTCCTCTGCGGTAAAGCGCTACAGCTTTACTACAGCAGATATGTAAGTCACATAGCAGCGCTGAATCAGGCGGTAATGTAATCCGTATGACATAGAGATCTGACGTGCGGCGCAAACATAGCAGGACTCCTGCTAACGTGACCAGGAAGACTACAGTCACTGTGCAGCCAAGAATTTAGGAGGTCGAAGGACTTTGTGAATATGATTTAATGAAGTGAGAAAGTATCACAATAAGGTAAATAGCACTGTGCGACATACGTCTACCTCTTTGTGACTGTTACAGTATGGAAGGCCTCGGGGGGTCTACAAAGCATGATAAGTGACACATTACATATAAATTACACGCATATATAAATACAAAAATTAAACATTTAACATTTTATTCTCCTAGTACCTTTATTCAAAGTTAACGTTCTCTCAACATACTAGTGCTTAACAAACTGTAAAATCACCATTTTATTTCTTTCTTAAACATATACATGGAGCTTAAACTCTGAATTGGGGGTGGCTTGGTTGTTAGCATGCTCACCTCTTAGCACTGAGGTCTTGCGTTCGAGTCCCCATCTGGCTGGAGTTTCAATGTTCTGTCTGTGTGGGTTTCCTCCTACTGTCTAAAAACATGGAGGTTATATTGTGTGTTATTGCATGGATGTGTTTAATGTGGCGGCTAAGGATTGTGCTAATTTTTCAAATTTAGAGTAATCCAATTTCATTGATCCTTTTTTTTTTATCATCCTCTTCACTGTGTGGAACTTTACAATATTTGCCTGTAGATATGGCCATTTCTGTGCAATATTTAGATAGATACATAGATATAGTAGATATTTCTTATGGCAATTTCTTGACTAATGAATGTCAACACAGTGCTGGATTGGTGCCCTGTCTTGGGCTTAGTTGGGATAGTGTAGTGCCCTGCCCTGCGCCACAGTGAGGGGGTAGGGGTCTAACCGCGACCCTGATAAGGATTAAGCAGGTGGGATGATGGACGGATGAATGGAAACTCTGAAATGAGTCCATGGGCATTTCTAGCATTGCTTCAGCACCCCTAATTTGAGTTCAAACACTCCTAAAAATAAGAGGAAAAGTATACATTTTATTTATGTTTTTTTAAAAAATCCAAAGGCATTGCTTCACAAATGGTATAATTCACTTACCTGTGACTCAGCTGTGTAACTGTTAACCTTTTACAATTCATGTTGTTGAACTGTAAAATTCTCCACTGGCATAACCTGGTTATAAAGCTATTTTTGTCTTCGGCCATGTTGCTCTGGCTTTGTGAACTGTCATGATTAAATTCACTGCTCTGAGCTCTGCAGGATGTCCTGTAGAAATCTGTCACCACCAGAGCATTCTAGAGCCTTGGCTCCTTCGCTATATGTACACCACGGTAAACATGAGACATATTTCTTTGAAGGAAGAGAAACAATAAGGGCTGCCCATTTTATGGTAAGATCAAGGATGAAGGAAGCAATTAATTGTGACCTGCTGTATGAGCCCCCCTCTGTGGGACAATCCAGCTGGGAGCTTTGGCCAAAGAGTCGTTATGGAAACAATCTGAGGCAGCCTTTCATCTGGAATAGATGGACACACCCATGGCTGTGTGTCGTATTGGGGTTTTATGTGGTCTTTCTGCTGGAGGCTTCAGTCCAGGTCAGGACACAGCAGAAGATCTGCTGGAATTGTAACAGTGCTCCCTTCCAGGGTCGAATACAAAATAGCAGGAACTCTTCTTGAAAAGCAGTTACAAGTCTAAACACATACAGGCACACACATGCACTCATACACATCAAAGAGGGTATGAATAGCTGCCCTCAGGCACCAAGGCTGGTGTCCACCTCTCTTCTTTATTTTTTTCCCACCACATGCTATTGGATTCTGGTGACCAGACCTGACTGACTGTCTGCTCCAAATATAATGTGTCAAGGATGTGCAGATCCGAGTACATCTCAAACCTCTTTGCAGTTCTGATGCTCCAAAGGAACTGGATCTGTCCACCTTAGTAATCTCATTTGAGAAGAACATGTTACTTTGGCTGTTCTCCACAGCTACGCCAGACATGCTCAGTTTCTCTCAGAGGGAGCCAAGTACTTAGTTAGGTATTACTGGAGGATTGGTGACAGGGGCCCGTGTCAAGGCTGTTGCTGCGGGCTATGGCCAACCATCACTGGCATATAGTACAAGTTCTTTACTGGGAAAGCCATTAGTGGAGAGGAAGTCCAGCAAATACAAGTGATCTAGAGGGAAGTGCTCCATCAGAGGGAAGATCTCTGACCATTAAGGGGTTCCTAGAGAGGAAGAGACAGAAAGTGAGGCTGTGAAGTCTTTTAATTTACCGCTTCCACAGAGATTTATTGTAGGTAGGTCAGTAGATAGGTGGCAGGCTGGTTGGTTTGTTTATTGGGTAATTGGGTGGATGAGTGTTGTATGTTTTCTTTTGTTGAGCATTTTTAGATATTCTGTTACATAATTATACAGTTTTCTTCATTTGTTATTTAAATTCCAATCAACTTGATTTGTCAAACTCTATCACAGAGGAGCAGAAATCACTATTGTTGAAGATTGAAACAAAACTGCCCACTGACACAGAATCAGTGAGTTTGTCCTTTCTTTGATGCTCTTTGTGCATACTGCAAAACACTTAAGCAAGACTATATTGCACCAGTGTTTGTTTTTATTTTCCCCTTGAAAAGAAATTACAGATGTTGTCACTTACTACTCTCATGGAAAATGACCCTGCTTGGCTGAAAGCGGTGGGACTGCGCCAGGCAGTGGGGGCCAAGTCTCCAAACAGATGCACAGTGTTTTTCTTAGAGATGATTTGTTCTATTCCATTTTGATGCCTCTCCAAACATAACTGCCCTCCACTGCACACTGCAGGTTCAGTGATTCAATGAATTCATTTCTGCCCAGCCAAGAGCAGGTGTATGTTGGAGTACATGCGGGAGGTAAGGATAAAATAGCCTGAGCAAGTTTATGTTTATGGGGGAATGTATTGAGGTCTATGTAAGTTAGGATTGCGTTTTTTTTGTCACTGCATTGTTTCTATAAAAACAAGAAAAAGAATGTGACCAATGTACTTGTACACAGAGGAATTTGACACACTTGTACACACTAAGGGACACTTGCCTGGAATCGTGGGTAGACATACCCATGGTGTGCGGAACTAGTTGGGGGTTAGGTGCCTTGATCAAGTGCATTTCAGTCATGTCCTATCAGTTCAGGCGATCAAAATGTCCAGTTACAAGGATTTAAAGATTAAATGAACCTGATAACTTTGTTGTTTTTAGTTGAAGTGCAATGAATCTGACAACCTAACCAAAAGATTGCATTTTGACTGTATATAAGTGTGTGTATATTTAACATTAGAGAATAAAGGTGCCAAAATTATTATGTGGAACAATACCACAGAAGAACTAATAGAGGAGTTCCCAAAACAGCCTTTCAACTGATAGTTCTTTAAAGAAGCATTTAAGTAAATGAGATGTGTGAGGGTCAGAAACTTGTTTTAAAGTTTAAAGAACCTTCCACATAATAGATAGTATTTATAACAATTCTAGATTCTTCATACAACTGTAGTATCTTGAATGTGCACATGCTCTGTTAGTCTTATATCTACAATGAGCAAACCAGTTTAGCAACAGGTTTGTGTGTATGTGTGTCTAAGCTCCTGCGTCCAAGGAGCAGTCCATGGGACAGTCTTGCCATGGCTCACTGCTCTCAGGGTCACCACAGAGGCCATTAAGTGGCAGGACTAGTGGAATAATGTGTTTGTGTTGGCCAGAGAGCAGCAGCAGGTGCAGGCAGGCTCAGTCCCAGTCAGGCCCACTCTACAGCTTTGATCTTCCAGCCAGAGAGGCCCTGGCTCTCCTGTACTAGTGGATCCAACACAACATCAGCTCCAGCACACCACTGATAGACTGGAGGGTATAACAAATATAGTAAAGGTAATAAGTAAAGGTCTGTCAAAGCTATATACAAAACAACTAAAGCTGGACTTTGTAAGTTTGGAAATTTAGAGACTTCTGCTGGAAATATATAAATGCCATTAAGAATTGCACGTTTGCTTCTCAGTGCTGAGGTCTTGGGATTGAGTCCCCATGTGAGCAGTTTCCATGTTCTCCCTGTGTCTGTCTGGGTTTCCTCCGGGGACTCCGGTTTCCTCCCACAGTCCAAAAACATGGTGATCAGGTGTTTTGATTACTCTAAAAAATTGCCCTGGTGTGTGTATGAATGTGTGCTGTGCTGACATACTATGCCAACTATGGTTGGCACTCTGTCCTGGTTGGTCCCCCTAGGGACGTCCTCCAGGTGGACGGTCGCTTCTGTTTGAGAGTGCACTGTGCACGACTAGCTTCAGCTTCTTACGGGTGTGTCATTGAGAGTGTGTAAATGGAGTGTGTCGATTGTAAAGTGTCCTTGGGTATCAAGAAAGGTGCTATGTACAGTGTATCACAAAAGTGAGTACACCCATCACATTTCTGCAGATATTTATGTATATATTTTCATGGGACAACACTGACAAAATGACACTTTGACACAATGAAAAGTACAAAGTAGTCTGTGTAAATTTATTCCTCCCTCAAAATAACTCAATATACAACCATTAATGTCTAAGCTACCCACAACAAAAGTCTCCAGAGTCCAATCTTTATGCTCCCTAGCAAATTGAAGCAGGTTTTGCCAGTTAACCTCACTGATAAGTGGTTTTCTTAAGGCTACACAGCTGATTAGTCCCAATCCCTTGAGTGCCCTTCACATTGTGTGTGTGTGTGTGTGTGTGTGTGTGTGTGTGTGTGTGTGTGTGTGTGTGTGTGTGTGTGTGTAAATGCTCTTAGTTTCACTATTCAGCATATGCCTGAGATCTACTGTTTTTCTATGATTTGATTTCACCAAATGTTTAAGTGATCGGCGATCATGATCACACTCATTCCTTGACAATGGTTTCCCCCACTGTTCTTCCACTTTTTAATAATGTGACAGTTCTTAACCCGATTTTAGAAGTTTCAGCATCTCCTTAGATCAGGGGTGCACAATACGTCGCTCGCGATCTACCGGTCGATTGCAAAGGTAGTGTGGGTAGATTGCATGGCATTTTAAGAAATAAACGTCAGCCTATCATCCGTCCTTGCTATAAAACATCTCACTTGATTGACAAACAGGGAGATTTGTTGAGCACTAGGACCCAGCGGGATTCAATCAATCTGAAAATCCTGTTTCACTTTAGACCGCCCACAAGCTCATTCGATTGGCTGTGCCGTTTCTTGCTAACGTGTGATTGGCCGTCTCCGCTATCGCTTCTTGAAACACAGCAGTCCGTGTTCACCTGTCACTGTAAGTTCTTAACATGTATGTTTGTTCTGCCTGTGTTCTGCCCAGACTATGCATCCCTGACTAATTCCATTCAGTGCAAGTCATCAGAGTAAAGTAGGCTAATGACAAAACATGTACACAGTTTTATTGTGTAATATGGGTTCATATAGTTATTCAAGGTACACCAGCATACACTGTACACATACATTGTCAGTATATTTATAAATAAATATATGTCTTGCATTTTTATATTAGGTAGATCATTTTGATTTAGTCATTAGATAAGTAGCTCGCAGGCTGAAAAAGTGTGTGCACCCCTGCCTTAGATGTTTTGTCTGCTTGATGAAGGTCAATAATTTGACCGTTTTTAAACAGATTAACATCTTTTACATGACCACAGGATGTGTCTCTCGACATGGTTGTTTAAACATTTAGAAGCTACTCACTTCATCAGTTAGGATTAAATAACTTGTTGCTAGTTGCTAGATAATCACCCACGCAGTAATTATCCAATGGGAAACTCTTACCTATTTGCTTAGTTAAATCTAGGCAGTGTATAAATCAGTGACAACTTATGAATACCTGGTTTTTGGTTTCTGGTTCAGACTCTCAAAATTAATCAATTTAAAGATTTTAGTTTTATATTTATTGCCAACAGTGACTAAATGTCAATTGCTGCATTTATACCAGCATTTTGTTGTGAACATGCTTTTCCTTTTCAGTGAGTAGGCCATCTTGTTAAAATTGAATATGCCTGGATGGTGCAAAATATAGGGAGATAATATACTGGGAAGTACTGCAAGACAACCTGTTTCAGTCTGCTAAATATCTAAAGTTTGGCCGAATCTTCACCTTCAGCAGGGCAATAATCCCAAGCACAAGGCCAAAACATGGGAGTGGTTGAACAATAAAAAAGGGAAATGTTCTACATTGACCATGCAGTTCAAAGTCCTTCAGTTAAAAATCTGTCACACTATTTCAAAACATTATTGAAATATGTATGTGTAAGGCATCAAAAGGCATAAGATTAAGATTCACCTTTTTGCCAGTGTGATTTTGCACACAATGGAATTTGACCTCTGCATTTAACCCATTCATGCGGTGAAACACACACACTAGACTGTGAGACTTTGTGCACAAAGCAGTCGACAGTCCTTATCCACCAGCACCCAGTTAAGGAGTTAGGTGCCTTGCTCAAGGGCACTTCAGTCATGTCCTGTCTAAGGATCGCTCTGGCAACCTTCTGGTCACAAGACCAGATCCTTAACCACTAGGCCATGGCTGCCCAAGTCATAGGACCTTTTCTTGCTAATAGCATGTGTGTAACAGAAAAAGGAAACTCATGTAACCATCTTCAATATAGACAAACAATGGGAGGATGACAAAATCAGAAGCAGAAAAAACATCTTCCTACTTTTTCTAACCATCCATCGTTTTTTCTTTGCAGAGGAACAGAGGCATGGCAGAAAAGGGGGAAAAAACCAGACTGATTGATTTATTACAACTGGAAGACTATGTTCTCTGGGTTATAAGGTTTAGAAAATACTGGCTAAATGCTCAGCCCTTGAGGAAAGTCCAAAACACCTGGTCACAGCTGTCTGCCCTGAAATAAAACTTTAAAACAAAAACCACAGCAGTGCAGAGAGAAATCCCTTGGAAACACAGCAAAGCCCCAAACCTGCATGAGCATTAGCTATTATTTATAACGTCAGTGTTATGATGAAAGGAGTGGTGGTAAGAGAGAAAAAAGATGTACATAAAAACATGACTTTAAAACATTAAAAAGCAAAGCCAGTCTGGGCTGGGATCCCAAACAATCCCAAACATAATGTATAATGTGTCTTGGAAAGAAGAGATCAGAGGGATAAGATAGAGATCAGAAGAATATATGCTTTATGTCTCATACTAATGACCTATAGGACTGGCCCTGACCACAGACAGGAAGTGAGGTACTAGTCACCATGGAGATTGTGTATCCTTCCAGTGAACAGATTAAACCTAGAATCTTTATAGATGTAAAATTCTGATTTTTCCATTATCATTTTCCCCATAATCTTTTACCAGTTCATTTAATCAAAAAGGTGCCCAGTAAAGAAAATAATGGATGTAAATATTAACCTGAATTTAAGAGTAATGCCAGTCTTAGTAGTGACAGACTGACAAACCATTGCAAGAGAAAATGTTCTATTTCAAATTGCTGAATTGCTATGAATTGTCTAGTAAATTAATTTAAGTAAATGTAGTTTGACATATACTACCATTCAAAAATGTGGGGTCAGGGCCCCAAGTGGTTCAGCAGACTAAGGCGTTATCACTATGATCTGAGGATTGTGAGTTTGAATCCTGATCATGCTACTTGCCATCAGCAGCCAGGGCCAGAGAGAGCAAAATTGGCCATGATGTCTCCCTGCAGGTAAGACAGTGCTCTCTTAGTATTACTAAGTAATGTCAGCTGGGACAGGAATCTGCCAGGCAATCCATCAGAACTTGGGCCCTGTGCTTTCCTCCAAGCACGTTATTTCAGAAGAAAATTATTTTTTCTAGCCTTTTTTCTAGTTTTTGAGTCTTAAAATTCAGAAATGCTGCTGCTCCAGATGGTCAGTTGTCTATGCAGTTTGACGTAGAAGTGTCACTGCTTTTTAGATCAGTTTTGGTGTTCTTTCACAAGTTGTTGATAGTAAGCTGATGGGCTTTAGTATAGCTGTTTACTTTCAGTAGTTTAACATATTTATTGCAAGACATCATGAGACTTGAATATTGTTGATATGTGCTTTGCGCTAGCATTAGCCTTTATTTCACTAATGTTGATCAAGATATCCTTTTTTTTGTTTTTCAAAAACATATACAGTACTTGTTGACAATGGTACCCACATATCTCCTCTTCTAATGATTCATAGTTTATTGATGTTTAAGATATGTGCTAAAGCCCATAAGCACAGTTTCAAGAGGTTTTGGAAGAACACCAAACCTGACCTAAAAAGTGTCATTGTCCTACCTCACCCTTCTACTATAGAAGATTGAGCATCTGAAGCAGCAACATTTCTAAATGTTATTATAGTCTTTAAAATAGATCTGTTGTCATGGAAAATTCTGGGTGATTCAAACTTTTGATCAGTAGTATATATAGAGACCTATATATGACTGTTGCTGAATGCATATGGGTGAAAAAGGACATTATGGCATCAGTAGATACAATTTAAATAATAATAAGTTGATTATTCAACAAGAAGATCTTCTCTCTTGGTGAAGGTGGTCTCACTTTCCCTCCCTCCCTTATCTCCCTGCTTCTGCTTCTTTGTCTGGTCTGGTCTATGTGCTATGCAAAGAGTTTTTTTCACATGTTTTACATGTTTACATGTGTTTACATGTTTTTTTTCTCTTATTCCCCCATTCCTCATGTATGATTTCCTTATTTTCTATTAAGGTTGGCGCTGCGCAAGCGGCTGCCCTGCCAGCAGTGCTGGGACCTGAATTTCCCGCAAGGGATTAATAAAGCATCCATCCATCCATCCATCCATCAATTAATTAATTAATTAATTACAAGGACAGTTTCCATAGCACAAATGTGATCCAATAACTGTTTTTATTGATTGATCTTTTTTAAATCGCTGACTTAAAACAGCATAATTAATCTCTTCCTATTACCAAGGTGATCCCAAAAACTTCTATATATAAAAGTTTGCTTGTCAAAAATATATGGCACATTCAAGAAGCTGCAGTATTTAAAGGTATTTCAGACTTATATCCCCAAATCTAACACATTTTTTCTTAAATCCCAGATTGTAAATGTAATGAAAACAACAGTAAAAAGCTTATCTATAGACAGTGTCTGCAAGAAATGGGGAAGAGGGGAAAATCTATTGAGGTACTGTTGGCACATGGTCCAGACATTCCTCTAGAGACGACAACAGCAAGTGGCGAGTCTGCAATGACGAGGCATTCTCTCCAGCCTGACCATCCATTGTTTGGAGAGTGATTGACTGAGGAAGGGGATTGTTGATACTACCCTTATCTGTGTTCTTCTGGACTTGGCACAGTAAGGATGAATGGTCCTGTCTGGACTAGTGAAAAACACCTCCACACACAAATATTCACTGTTCTACTGAACTGCACAGGTCAAAGCAAAAAAAAAAATTATTTAAAGCCCAAATATGATTTACAGATGACCAGATCAACCTTTAATCATCCTCTTCTGTGATTTCAGTTACAATTTGGAGAAAACAAGTCACTTTTCTTTTTGTCGTTTCCTTTCTTAAGGTTTTGTTGAAAGATCAGAGGTTCAAGAAGATATCTCACCTTGTTTGTCCTGCAATGAAAGTGAATAAAAAGGAACTGAATGCTTTATTTGCTGTATAACCTGCTGGCCAAGCTAAAACAGATCCCCCTTCTCTTCTTTAGCTGGCTCTCAGGGGGAACATTTGCCAGTGCCAAAGAATTCATATTACCACCTGTTTTACTGTGCACTCAAGACCCATCTCCTTGGCCCCTGTGGAGCCATAAGATGGGCTTATTAACTGGGTAGCACACCCAAGTGCTTGCTGCTGTTTTCATTTGTGCAGGGCAATAATGGAGCATGATGGTTATAAAGAGACACAAAAGACACTGAACAATTGGCACAGGGAGGAAGCTCAAACCTCTCATAATGAATAGCTCTTGAAATTAATACTCTCACTACCTACACTTTGTGGTGAATAATAAGATTGTCCCCCTTAACACCCCTCCTTTCTCAAACCCCCATTGCGTCAGCTCCCTTGTTCACTAAAATGATGAATGCAATTTTAATTTAGCGGGTTGAAAAGTGCATGCTAGTCTGTGCCAAGGGCCTCCGTCAGGTTTCCAGAGGCTTTGCTGAACTGGAGGGAGAGTTTATTGTTCCTAATGGTAGGAGAAACGTAGGAACAGTGTACAGCTTGAGCCCAGCAACTGGCCTTTGTTCTTCACTTCAGAGAAGGATAAAGATGGTAAAAGTAGCAAACAAAGAGTCATGGGACCGAGCAAAGTAACTACTTTTGCACATTACCATTTACATTCTTTGATATTAGCTCTACAGTTCCTTATCATCACTGCTGTTTATTTGTATCTCCTGAACCAGAAATAAGACAGAGAACACCATACATAAAGGTAGTGACTAGAAGGTATTTAATAAATAAAATTTTATTTGATAATACAGGTTATTATTCTGTTGGATAATCTACAGTTTTGATTCTGGTCAACTGTAAATAAAAAATTCCATAAATAAAAGGTGTAATCCTGGATAATTACATGCTTAAGGTAAGCTTTGTTCCATCATTTGTAGTCAATGTAAATGTGAAAGTCTTCATTTAATAATAACTGAATTTGTGGTTTGGAGGCAAGAACAGTGCTGCAGCTGGTCTTTGTTCTTCACTTCAGAGAAGGATAAAGGTGGTAAAAGTAGCAAGCAAGAGTCATGGGACCTAAGGGGAACAGCTGAGCAGCAAAGGATTACCATTTCAGATCTTGGATCGGGACTACTTTTCCATATCCTTAGTGTTTGATGAGAGACCCAAACCATATAGGCTTGAACTGGAGCTGACAAAGGAGAATCCCAGGTGTTCAGCTATGGTTCTTGTACAGACGTGTGCTTTAGTCTTAGTTTGCTGCAAAGATGCCACAGTCAGGTCATCAGTCAAACCCTTGAATGACTTAATGTGCTTTACTTTAGCTAGTTACACAAGGGTGAAAATGAACTTCTTATAGACTTTAAAGGTGTGGTTTACTGTGCATCTCCCATTATTTAAGTCTCTACACTATGGTTTATAATTACTGTGACATTGCATTCTCTTCGGGTGTCCCATTGTTTAAGGGAAAGTGAATAAGCAGGGATGCAGATCAGAACACATTAAGTTTGGGCGACCTCCTGGTGACTGACCAGCTCTTACTGCCTTTCTCCTGTATGATTTGTGTTGGCAGGCCACTCTGGTTTCTGACTGGGATCACAACGCTGCTTCCAAAACAGGAAGACCTCTGAGACACTGATAGAAAGAGAGGGAGGAAAAAAAACCCTCAGACAAGCTTTGGTTCCTGGAGCGCTGGTGCGGCAGGCCTGAGCCTGATAAAATTCCCCGGCAGCAGACGCGTTCTGTTCCCAACATGCTGGACAGAAGGTCTGTCTTGAGGGGCGCAGCCAGGAAATGGTGGCGCAAAGCACCGTTTCCTGAACCAACCAGTACATCCGAAGGAGCCTCCCTCCAGGGTCAGCAAGCAGTGATGCAGCCTCTGTTGGGAACCGCTTCAGGCCCTGAGTCAGTAATGCTGTAGGCTGACCTGTGCGTTGGGTTTATTTCACTACAACATAGCCCCTGAGCTGGGAAGTCATTCCAAATTAGGGATTTGAAAAAGTCTCAGTGTGACTATTTTCCCTGAATCTTCTGAAAAGAAGAAATAGAGAAAAAAGTGAAAGTTATCATGATCTGATTCCAGTGTTCAATTCTGAGTAACCAGGTTTTTAGCTACATACATGCATATATGTGCAAAACAAGTAACAATATGATAAAGTTTAGCAAATTCATTAGTTTATACTATTAGCTAGGTATCAATTGTGCTTCAGCAAAATATTCAATGGAAACGTGGCACAGACTGTGTTAAAACAGCTGAGATAATAGCCTGAGCTGGATTAGAAAATCTGAAACAGTCTGAGCTGTTAAATAGGTAAAAGGGCGGTGATCACACACTCAAAATTAGTTCATCCAGTGACATCATATTTGACCTTTTCCTGGACTATACGTAGCCTAGTGTGCTGTGAGAGCAAACGGTTGGAGATAAAAGCCTCCTTGTTGGGGAAGGAGTGCCTCTTTTCCGCTGCCATTCCTCATTAGAGAGAGGACCAAGCGGATAATATGCTATGCTGCATTCAGCCTCAAAAAAATCATATAAAAATAAAAAGCCCTCCTGCTACCTCTAAACACACACACAACATAAACAGAGTACGCTTCTTTAATTACATGCCAATGAGAAACTCTCAAACCAGCAGTCAGTCAATGCTATTCATTCAAGTCTGAAAGCTGATGTATCATGACAGGTACTGCAGGGCTATAATCATTCAGACAAATGCTAAGTTTAAGCAAATGTTGCTAATATAACTAACCATGAATGATTAAGATTAAGATCAACCAATTTAGCCAATGTGATTTTTCACACAATGGAATTTGACCTCCGCATTTAACCCATTCCTGCAGTAAAACACACTAGGCTGTGAGAATTTGTGCCCGAAGCGGTGGGCAGCCCTTATCCACCGGCACCCGGGGAGCAGTTAGGGGGTTAGGTGCCTTGCTCAAGGGCACTTCAGTCATGTCCTGTCTGGGGATCGAACCAGTGACCTTCTGCTCACAAGACCAGATCCTTACCACTAGGCCATGGCTGCCCCTCTTGAGGGAATGAACTCTCACAATATACACAAATGAGATAAAACATTATGACCACTCACAGATATCATTAATTATAATGTAATAGTCTAACAATGTCAGGTTTTGAGATAGACAGTATGTGAACAGTTGCTCCTATAGTTTATATGAAATGGGCAGGAATGGAAACTTTTGATTAGAGTCAAATTGTAATGCCTAGATGACTTTCAAATGGTAAAGCTTGTGGGATGTTCCTAGTCAGTAGTGGTGGGAACCTTTTCTCTAATCCTCAGTGAGACTGAGCATCTGTAGAATGTGCTGGAGCCAACCAAACTACAGTCATTATTTTATCAGTTTACAGGATTTAAAAGGATATGCATTTTTAGTTGTCCAGATGACAGAACATATACATTTCCATTTTTACCAAAATGTTTTTTTTTATATTTATTTAAATTGGTTTTTTCCCCATTTCCCAATGTGGTAGTAGCCAATTAAACCATCCCATCCGCTAGGGGGCTTTCCCCATCACTTTGCACTGTCCCTGACTCTAGGAGGGTGTAGACATGCACACGAGCCTCTTTTCAAACTATCGCTTGATACACCGTCACTGCACACCTAACATGCTTGGAGGAATGTGCAGTTTTCCCAGCTCCAAATGGACCAATCAGTAGATGCCTGAGCCAGCAGCCAATTTTTGCTCTCTTACGCCCCAGCTGTTGATGGCAAACAGCATGACCGGGATTCAAACTTGCAATCCTCTGGTCATAGTGTCAGAGTCTTAGCCTGCTGAGCCACTCAGGCCCTTTTACCAAATGTTTTAATCCACACTAACATGCTAGACATTGTGTGTGACCTCTCATACAAGTCTGTTTTCAGATGCACACAAGTAACCTGCCACTTTTGTACTGTACTGTGCATAGGGGTTACTCTTATTATGATGAGTGTTTTAACTGAGCGAAACAGTGGCAAAAACTTTGTGAATTTTGTCTGTTTGGTCTGGTTTTAATATTTTAATTTTAATATACTAGCCAGAATATGAAGGAGCAGAGTCAAAGGCAGTAAGAATTGGATTCTTTACCTTTACGTTTTGTATTTGGTGTGAATTTGGTGTAACATTCTAACCATCTTCAGTTTCAACTTCCATGAAACACAACAAAGAATATACCACTACTTTGGTCCTCTAAAGTAGCAAACTAAACTTCTCTTAACCATCTCTGTTAATAATCAAGCAGCACTTTAGTTTGTTACTGTATTACTCATGGGGTACATCATGTCTAGTCTCTTCGCTAAGAGTCCTACCAAGTTTGGATTTAAGATAAGCCCAGTATTCTTAATACAACTTTTCATCTATGTAGAAAGCAACAGGCAAATTAAATGATTCTAATTCCAAAAAAAATAGAACAAACAAGATGGCATTCCCCAAAACAAATGTATTGGAACATATGTAGAATTAGAAAAGCATTGTAATTTCAGTACAAACAAACACGTCTAAAAAATACTACTTTATAGTACTGTTCAGAGATCACATCAACACTAAAAAGTAATGTAAAATGAGTTGCAGTAGCAACAGAGAAACATTATCAACATAGAAATTACAAAGTGAATAGTTTGCTATTGCAGTTGTGCTGCATTATATTGGAGGCTTGGCTCAATCTATTACTTTACAAACGTGTTTCCCCTCATTGACAACAGAACAAAGGAATCAATACCAAAAAAAGTGCCAGACATTTTGAGTTTATGGACACATGGCAAAGTCCTGTTTAAATGTCTGTGTTAATACTTTACATGACTATGGTTAAAGACAAAAACTTATCCTGAACATTTTGTGCCATTTGAACAAGGCTGATATTAGTATCAAGAAAAATATCAACACATGCTCTATATGTAGTATTAGAGTACACCCTAATGACAAAGTCACTCTGTCTTGACATAGGAACAGTATTTTCAATACAAATGACAAAGTACATGAACTGCAGAGAAACTCCCCTGCACCACAGACTAAACAGAAATACTGTAAACTCGTGGGGAGTTTTAGAAGTGAGAAAATTTGCCAAGATCTTTCTTCATCTCACTGTACTGGGTGCTGAGTCTGCCCACAGCTTTAGCGTGCTCTTCATCCACCTCCTGCTTTAGCCGATCCTGTTCCTTCAGGAACTCCTCCCAGTCCTCTTTACGCCGCTCCATACACACCTGCAGTTTTGTGCTCTACATACACAAAGACATGCATCATAGAACACTGTTTAGTATAAATAGTTTAGTATTTGCTTATATGATTAGTGCTACAAATTTCTGCAAATAAATAACAGTTAACTAATTCATAATTGATTCAATTTGAAAATGTCCATGTTTCCAACACATCTAAATATTTGTGGCACTTAAACTTAATGTGTGTAAGCAGATCTACCACTTCCCTATAGACTTTTTTTTTTTATAACCTTCCCGTAAAAACACAAGGCTAGTGTTTTGACTTACATTCTGGGCTTCTAGTTCCCTCTGCTGGATTCTTTGTGTCATATGATTGGCAGCCTCCACTTCATGACAAAAAAAAAAAAACATTTTAAAATGATTAACTACTACAATAACTAATATTCTGTAGTGTTTATGATATTTATGAAACTAATTATTCCCCCGATTACATATATATATTACATATATATATATTATTTTAACTGACAACACATGTTGGTCATTAAACAACTATGTTACTATTAACAGTCTTGAAATGAATGAAGGTTAATAATAAATGTGTGACTGCCCATAAATACAAATGCGTATTATACTTCTTTATTACCACATTTCATTAGTAACAACTTCAGAAACAGTGCAGAAAAAGCAGAAAAATAATTCAGAGATAACTGAACTACATGAACTATCCCTACATCCCATCCTGTAAAACATATAAGTAGCTGTGTACATACATCGAGTGAGTATATCACATAAATTGGCCTCTGTGCATTTGGGCAGTACTTGTTCATTGGTTTCATCTATCATCTTGTTAAGGTTTTCTAGCAGACGGCACTCTCTAAAGCCCCGTTTCTCCTGTAGAGCAAAACACATTAACCGCAGAGTAAGTTAATCTACATCTACTGCATTAGCTACAGATTAAGCTTAAACAGCATCCCCTCTAAAAGTACTGGGCAATTTTTTGTGCTTGCTATACACTACAGACATTTCATTTTTAGATAGTTTTAAAGTAAATTACAGTAAATAACACACAATAAATAAGTTAGTATTTGGTTGCAACTCTTGCTTGCAATAACTGAAGTGATCTACTGACATCACCAAACTGCTGCATACTTCTTTAGTGATGGTTTTATCAAAAGCCTCATTGTTTTAGGGGGTTTCTCGGTTCAGTCTCTTCTTGGTCAGCTGGGTTCAGGTCTGATGACTGACTTGGCCAGTCTGGTTGTTCTTGCTGGTCGGTAGGTAACCAAATACGTATTTTCCACTATAATTTACAAATAAATTCTTTAAAAATCCTAAACTGTGATTTCCTGATTTTTTTTCTCATTTTGTCTCTCATAGTTGAAGTGTACCTATGATGAAAATTACAGACCTCTCTCATCTTTCTAAGTAGGAGAACTGACTAAATATTTTTTTGCCCCACTGTAGCTCAGTGTACACATTGCAGAGTACCCATTTTCTCAGAGTACTGTATACATAGCTCAAAGCAACAGCAGACATTCAGAGCCAACACCTTGGCAACCAGAAACACTTATCAGTCATGTCACAATAATTTTGTTTACTTGAATATGGGTGAGTTCAAGCTTAGAGCAAAGCTGAACAAAAATCATTTTACACATTTAATTGTAAATAAAGGAAGAAATTCTGCTCTATTATGCATTTATCTTTTGATCTCAAACCCACAAGTCTTTAGTGTATAGTAAATACAAAATAATTGGCCCAGCAGTTCAAATATTTTTTGAAGGTTACTGCAATACTGTACAAAAACACATTGTTTAAAACCATTTATACTGACATTAAGTGTGCTTTTGATTGTAAAACATGATTATACAGTAATCTTATTGATACATTAAACAAGAAAAAAAACTATTAAAAGAGAATGTACTTTTTCCCACATGACTGTATGTGTACCTAATAAGCCAGCAATTCTGCACACATTACTAACTAAAGACTAAGTCTAGAGACAAATCTCACCTCAAATTCTCTTACGAAGTACCTGATCTCTCCCTGTAGAACTGGTCTGTGGTCGAGTAGCCTTGACTGAATATCACCAACATCTGTGGATGAAAAATACATTTTAACATCTTGTTGCATCTTGCTGCATATAACTTCTTACCTTCCCCACCATAAAAAAAAATTATATCCAATGATGACAACGTCAACACCGACATGTGGTGGTGCTTTAAAGTTTGTGAATTCTTTAGAATGTTCTATATTTTTGCATAAATTTGACCTAAAACTTCATCAGATTGTCACACGTCCTAAAAGTAGATCAAGAACCAAATCAAACAAATAGTTGAAGAGTACATATGTTGGTCATTTATTTAGGGAAAACTATCCAATATTACATGTGTAGAAAAAGTATGTGAACCTCTTAAGTAACTATCTAGTGGGACTCCCTTGTGCAGCAATAAAAACACATCTGACTGAAGGAATCAGTGAACTGCTTGCTTCAGGTCCTTCCACAATATTTCCACTGGATTAAGATCAGGACTTTGATTTAGCCATTTCAAAACATGGCTTATATTCTACTCTAACCATTGGTTAGTAGAATGATTTGTGTGATTGTCTTACTGAAGGACCCACATTCTCTTGCGATTCAGCTCAGTGACAGATGTCCTGACATTTGGCTGCCTTCTATGCCCTGTGGGTGCTATCGCTAAATATTTTTCTTAAACGAATTCTTCACATACACCTTGTTTATTACACGTTTAAAGTGACGTAAAGGCTTATTTCCAATTTAAGTAGGTAGGTTAAATCTACTCACCTTTGGCTATTTTATCCATGGTCACGAGACCTCAGACTTTCTATCTAACGTTAAGTGTACTAAACACAATACTATATCTTTCTAGTTAAAGGACTGACCATCTGTTTCGTAAATATACTCTTTGGTATGAAATCATTCACATTATGACTTATAATTCTTAATGCAGTTACATTGCAGAACTGTTTCACAACATTCTTCAGCTAATAATAGCTAACCGAATTGCTACACAGTTATTTCAAAATAAAAGTCTCGACCGGCGGTATTGTTGCTGGCTTCTTGTTACACGGATCCAGATTTTACCTGCACACTAAATAAATAATAATAACAATAAAATAAATAAACCGTCATACAACAGAAAAATAAAATATCGTAAAATACTTAATTTTTCCTCATATTTTAATTAATTAACACCTTAATTAATAAAAAAAAAATAAACTGACTTATTTTATATTCATTATACGTAAATTAATTTCCCTACCGTGTCCCTATCTATCTTATCTTAAAGTGACATTTTAACATCTTTTGTTTGTTTACTCTTGGCTCAGAAAATTCAGAAATGCAGACTCAAATTATTGTTCCAATATTTTATTGTGAGTTTGAGTAAATTCCTAAACAATATAAATATAGTGTATTTGTCAAGATCAACTTCCATATTTCTAATATCAAGCCACTCCTGAGTCGGAGACATCAAGTGATTTAGCTGATCTAAGGAGAAACAGAACTGGACTGAAATTTCTCTTTTCAGATGAAAGTACGAATTTGGTGGAGAGAGGCACAGAATTCAAGGTGTCTGAAGACCAAGGTGAACTTTCCGCAGCTTGTGATGGTTTGTGGTGCCATTTGATGTTCATAGTGTCTCTTATCAGTGCTGTCTACTGTGTGTGACTTTCATGTTTCCATTTGTTCACAATCTTTATAAAGATGCTAATTTCCTTTCCAGTATGACTTATCACTCACCCACCAATGTCACCAATTAATATAAAATACACCTACAACATTTTCTTAAAATTATTTTAACAAATAACATCTTCAAATCTGCTTTATTGTAGTTATAGTATATCCAATTTACTTTATATATACATTCAGACAGTCCAACCGTTAACACTGCTAATATGCATTCTTGATCAATCTAGACAAAACATATTGTGACGCAAATTTGAAGTAACATATTGTGCTTTTGTGCCTCCATAATGATATACATTTCAGCTGCCCCAATAGTGCACTGCAAGGTTGAGGAAACGTGGATAACACTGCATTTCAAGACAGTTCCGAACAAGGAGTGAAGGGGAAGTGTTTAAAGGGAACTGCTCAGAGAGTAGTAAATAAATTCCTCAGAACTATTCAGTTACAAAGTTTACCCATCAGGCATTGTGTGCCCCTTTAACGATGATTCCATTGATTGTTGTCAATGTTCGGTAAGGTTCAACAGTTAGTCAAACTGCGCTTTAGATTAGTTAGGTTCTCAACGCGTTTCTCAACTGTTTAAGGTCATAAGCATTAGTAATAGTGCTTATTTGGATGTTGTAGTCACGTTGAAAATGTTTGAAACTTCCACAAAACGGTTGCACGTCAATTGCAGACTTGTTTGGTTTGTGGTGAAAGTGAGCACCGCATTAATTTTATAGGCAACCGCCAGGTGGCGTCACAGGATTAGCAATCGAGAGAACATTTCTTAACTCCTTACATGTTCACAAATGGATGGACCTTTTGATGATTTGATTAGGCGTCCTGCTATCATTTTATCAAGATATTTGATATGTGCATGGCTGTCTGTAAAAAGTCGTAATGAAATAGTAGATAGAAATAAAAGTGATGTCTGAATCCTCTTGTTGGGATGCAACCTCAGTTTAACCCAAATTATGCCATACATCGGAGATGGCTTGTTGGAGCCGACAGTGGTTTCTCACATGGTAGACTGTCTGCGAGTTGAAATCCAATGACAAACCTTAATCATGACTGCTACAGTCATGCCAGTTCTGGTCTTGCACCAATGCACTTGCCATTGCCATGATTGACATGTAAGTGCTTTAATTGAACCGTATTGACCAAGTTTGAACCGTATTGGTCTGAAGTCTGAGTGAATATTTGTACACAAAAGACACTGGACTTCATTGGACAATGACAGTTTATTTCCTGATGCTCTCAAGCAAATTTCTAAAATAATAATGTTTTAGCTGAACGGGCATAGTGTATGAGGCCACTTTCTGGTTAAATAACATTTGTTATGTAATTTACCAGTGCTCGAAACAGTTTCAAGTCACAAACTTTCCTCTATAGTTCATACAGCTGCTATGAAATGATTTTAGGGATAACAACCTGTTACATGTTTCTCATCTTCTGTTTTGAAATTTTAGGGCTAAATGATAATACTAATGAGGAGGTGTAACTAACAGCAAAACAGATCATGTGCTATCACAGACAGAACAAACTGATTATGTTGGTTGAAAGGAATTAGATTAAATATGAATGAATAAAATGTATATACGCTACTGGTCAAAAGTTTTAGAATGCTTCTGGTATGCACGTTGGTCAGGAGTTCATCCTAAAGCAAGATAATGACCCAAAACATAAGTCCAAGCTATGCCAGAACTACTTCAGGATAAAAGAACAAGATGGTCAGCTTGAAAACATGGAGTGGCAGCACAGCCTCCAGACTTAAACCCCATTCAGCTGACATGGGATGACCTGGACAAAAGAGTGAAAGCAAAGCAACAATTGCCACATATTTATGAGATCTTCTGCAACATATTTGGGAAAAACTGAAGTACATTTTATTTCTATTGTAGAAAGAATGCCCCAAGTGTATGCAGCTGTTACAGTATATCTGCCAAAGGTGGCTTCTATGACGAGTCCAAAGTTTAGACATGGATTCCATGAGTTCTAACTCCCTGTTAATACAAGGCTATCATTTCAGAGTTTAATTAAACTGAATAATTTTTTGGCGTTCTAAAATTTTTTTGACTGGTGGTGTACATAAAACAGTGAAAAAAGAGGTTGAATGAATCCATAACCACTTGGACACAATTTGATATTTAATGTTTCCCAATTTCATACGTAATATTTAAGAATATCCTAAAGCCATGCACTGCAAAATAACAGCATGATCATGTAATATGTGTGTACTATCAGAATAGAAAATTACTAGTCTGTCACTGGGGCGGGTGTTGCTTTTCCCCCTGTCAAATCAAATTGAGTATGGAGTGTGACCAAAGGAGTATAGCCAATCCTGGAGATCTACCAGTCTGGAAAGATCCGATCCAGTGTTCTCACTTGAAACTCACTGAAAAACGTAATTACCTGGATCAAGTGTGTTAAATTACAGTCCTGATGTCCACAGTTGGAATTTTAAGGATGTGCCTTTAAGGGTGAGTTCATGTTGTTTGGATCGACTGTGCAGTGATGAGATATGAGGTGTTTGGTAAGCTGAATCAACGGTGCTAAATAATAAACATGGAAATGTGCATAGTGTTCCACGTGACTGAATTAAAACGTTAACGACTCCATTCTCATAACCAACCAAAAGATGGCGGCAGAGATCGTTTGATGTACTGTGATAAAGTAGGTTTTATTACTCCCATTTACTGTCTGTTACAAACTCACCAACCAGCA
Organism: Crenuchus spilurus; assembly: GCA_036984385.1. Lineage (NCBI taxonomy): Eukaryota > Metazoa > Chordata > Actinopteri > Characiformes > Crenuchidae > Crenuchus > Crenuchus spilurus. Next base: position 2,658 of record BRDA01013474.1, on the reverse strand, counting down.
AAGTTAGCAAATACACAGAAACTCTGCAAATGTCAATATAACCTGCAAGAACTGCTTATGGTCAAAATTAATTTATTTCTGACTGACTTTTTAAAATTATACATTAGAAGTGCAGTTATTTAATATTCTTTGGTCCGAAGCTGTACTATGAAGCATTTCTATTATGATATCATAGTTTTTAAATCACTTAATAAATCACTGAAGTCTTTAACATATGCTATTTTTATTGCTCAGTGATGAAACCTCTGCAGTCTTATACTACTACTACTACTACTACTACTACTACTACTACCACTTCTACTACTGCTACTACTACTTCTAATACTACCACCACTACTACTACTATACTACTACTACTACTACTACTACTACTAATAATAATAATAATAATAATAATAATAATAATAATAATAATAATAATAATGTTTTCTCTTTAAACCTGTTATGACTTGTATTAATATTCAGTTGGGACAATAATTAACTAGTATTTTTCAATTATTTTTAATAATTATTTTGGTTATCATTACTAAACCTTTTCAATAACCATCTCATGTTCAGTTAAGAAAGAAACGATTAAGAAACTGTTGTAAATCCTGCACTGGGTACTAAGGAAAACTTTGCCATTTTTATCTGTTAAAACATTGATCAGACTTGCACTATCTCTGCTTAGTTTGATAAAAAGAACATTATCCCACCTGAAAAACGACAGAAATTCTCTCCAGATTGTACTCAGAGTGTTTTTACTCCACAGAGTTAGAGCTCATACAACAGAATATTTGCAGGCGCTGTGTATTAAATCGCACTTCAGCTGTGTTTACATCTGACTGTGTGGAAATGGCGCTCTGCTTGCAGAGGTTAAGAGCGGATTGCGAAGCTTTTCCCACTAGTACTTCTACCTTCTCAGGTAAAGCTCAGCCTCACTCACGCAAGGCCCAGTGCGCATGCGCCGCGAGGTGGCACTCTGTTTTTACGACCAGGTGAGTAGGTTTTGTTCAGGTAAAAGGTGGAATTTCGCTTAAGGACAGGAGCCTAAATGATATAGCACGGCGTGTGATCTGTCCTCTTCAGCAACAAGAATCCAACATGTCAATAGTGGGCAAGATGGGAGATTGGCAGGTAAGAATCGTAGTGTCCCTTTGGGTCCTGAAGGTGTGTATGTGTGCTTTTACTTTTCAACACAAGTAGCCTTGCTTTAATGCAGTGCTGTCACTGTGTAAAGAAACAATTCGTTCTGTTTCAGTCGCTGTTTAAAGTGGTAGAATCACTTTTTATCGCAAGGCAACAGATAAAGATTTTGGTGTTATTATGGGCCTATTGCTTCAAACAAAATGAAAAGTGAAATCGCATGAATCGCTGAATCGTTGCATTAGTAAGCAGCTCTGACTCAAGGCCTTTTGAAGAAAACTACAGCAATTTGCTGGAAAACGTTTTACATGTCGACATTAGAGTATTGTGAAAGGACAATGCTTTGGTTTGACGTTTAGCTTCTTGCACTTTTTACAGATAAGAGTTGGTGGGTAAAATAGAACAATTTGTTTTTCAATTTACGCAGCGTCTATTGCAATTTATTGAATAATTGTGATTTTATACACCATTATATATATATATATATATATATTATATATAATATCTAATTTCAATTTCCTTTTTATGAACAACAATATTAGACTACGTGTTGTTCAATACCAAAAATAATACTCTTGTGCATGTTGTTAATTATAATGTTATAACCCCTTTAAACTATGCACTACTAATCCTGCTCAGTTGCACAGGCGCTATTAGACTCTAGTGTGAATTACTAGTGAACATGAACTAACCAAATGGTCCATGTAATTTACATTAAGTCGTTTAGTCATTTTAAAGCATTGTCAATAGCATGACAGTGAATAGCAACCCATCGCCTCTTCTTAAAACTCAAGCACAGAAAGTTCTTTGAGTTATATTTTGAATCGCTGAATGTTCCAACCACAATCGAGCTGTAGAATTAAACATTTCTGCAGACTGCACTGAGCTTAGTTTAACAGAGCCTGCTGCACTCAACAGCCCAGTTTCGTAGCCTCCACACTCCACACACCTCGGCTGCACTTTTCTCTGCCCTGATAGTCATTGTGAGCGAGTTTCACTTCACCCTCTCATTAATGACAACTGCTAAGAGTTTTCTTTTACCCCCACCGAAAATGATAATGGCGATCGAAAAGGAGAAGGCCAACGCCTTAAACCTGTCCCCCATGCGGCTTTGCGCCGTGACCCAGGGTCCCGGGGTGCTCGTGTCGCCGCTGACGTGAGGCTGAGCCCCTCTCGTCCACTCGTTCATTCACATTTAATCAGCGCACGTTGTTGTGTTAATTATTGACATATCTGAATGTGCGCTCTCCGTGGAGCTCCTGTACCTGCACAAGAATCGACCTCTTTGCATAACAGTGACAGTAGCGTCTCGCAGGCTCAGCTTCTCAATGGGCCTAAAACAACAGTTTACAAAAATCAGTGCCCAACAAAGTGTCTGTGGCGACGGAGAGACGTGTTGTATTTGCATTGAACCAAGAGCTCACTGATATGCTAAAAGTTCTAAGTTTTGAGAGCTGTCACTTTGGTAATGCTGCCCAAACAAGAAGCAGTGCATGCAGGTGATATAAATGATATTTAGACAGTTAGATTATA
>BRDA01013472.1:46085-69175 GCA_036984385.1 Crenuchus spilurus | reverse complement strand
TTTTGGCAGGAATGCCCTCTCTCTCCTTGCATCCATCCATCTCTCCCTGTTCCAGGTTTGTTACTATGGCGTTATATTTGTGCCACAATTCTGAGCACTCGTGCGCGATGTTTTGCGCGAGCAAGAAGAGTTTTGCACGCACATGCACATGTGCTACCCATGTCTATGTAAATCCACCATTTACTAAGTAATCCTGCAAAGTGTGGAAAACATAAATGACTTCTTTTTAACAAACAATTAAACATTCATTCATTCATTCATTCACACACCCGCTTGATCCTTATCAGGGTCGCGGTAAGTCCCCTACCCCCTCACTGGGCGCAGGGCAGGGCATTACCTCAGTCAACTAAGCCCAGGACAGGGCGCCAGCCCATCGCTGGGTGACACACACACACAGACAATTTTTAGAGTACCCAATTCACCTGACCTCCATGTTTTTGGACTGTGGGAGGAAACCGGAGACCCCGGAGGAAACCCACGCAGACACGGGGAGAACATGGAAACTCCGCTCAGATGGGGAATCGAACCCAAGACCCCAGCGCTGAGAGGCGAACGTGCTAACCACTAAGCCACCGTGCCGCCCTTACAATTAAACATACATTTATGCGCATGCGCGGTACAAATCGAAGCGAGCGTGAAGATGAGAAATGTTGAGCGTGCGCGAGGGCAGTGTTGAGCGTGGGTGGGCAGTGCTGAGCGCGCAGGAGAGAGATTTGTATACACTATTGAGTTCATGTGCGTGCAAAACTCTTCTTGCTCGCGCAAAACATCGCGCACGAGCGCTCAGCGCTATCTGCACTAACCTCGCGAGAACTGCCACTTGCAGCAGCCTGGGTGGCAGTTCCCGCGAGGCTAGCAGATGTGTAAGCTTTATATCCTCTCTAAGTGAAGTTAACCATGCACATTATGATTTGAAATAACATTAGCATTGTATCTTCTTTTTAGTTAGTCACATGACCTGCTAGACATTACAGGACATTAAGAGCAAAGACAAACAGAATTAAAAATAGTTTTTATGCCAGAGCTGTAATTGCACTTAGTGCAAGAGTGAGTGTATTTTAGTGTTGCAATTTTAGTGATTTTAGTGATTTTTTTGTGATGTTTTTATGTGTTTTAACAGGTTTGTGTGTATAATTGTTGTTCGATTGAGTGTGAAAGTTTTTGTGCACCTTGGTACGCACTGTCAAATTTCGTTGTACGAGTACAATAAAGACATTCTATTCTATTCTATGTGTTCTTAAAATGCTTCATTCAGGCTGTGATGGATTTTCAAGCAACAAGCAGATGTAGCTGATTGAAGTTGATTTATTTCTTCTTATGAGATTAGCAAACATTTGTATTACAGGTTTTTAAATTGACATTATAATTGTGGGTGTTTACAGGCAAAAGAAGGACAGTGAAACAGAAAAGCTGAAGGAAGTACAGCTGTATTGAAACAAGCAGCAAGCCAGCAGGTGAATCATTATGATAGAAATGTCAAGCAACCATTTCCTGTATAATAATTTAAAGTGAAGTGTGTTAACTAAGACTAACAGTGCACAGCTTTTAGTGTTGTTAAGCTTTAACATTTAACCTTTAAGCTAAACAGCTTTGACCCACCAGTGCAGACTGTTTCAGTTGTGCTGTGTTAAAGTGCACTTGGTGCAGATCGTTTTTACCCATTGCAATAAGGATCTACAAAGAGTCTCACTACTGCAGATACAATACTGATCTCCTGCTACCTGAACTGTGCTAAACCACACGACACTATAGAGAGTACAGTGTTGTTATGGGGTGTTACACTATGTAGTATAACATAGCCTGAATTTTCCAGTCACTTTTGGGTTTAGATATGTGCTTTAGATTGTATGTTTTCTGTCCTGTTGTATGTGGTAACGCATGTCAGTTTTTGTTTTTAACTGGTGCTGTATTCAATGTCTACTGTGGTGTAGCAATTTATTTTGGGTAATCTATCTATCTACCTATCTATCTAGCTTGCTAGCTAGCTAAGAGTGACCTAATGTGGCACAAATCTGAGTTACGAGATGAACCTACATAAAGTCCCTTCAGTGCTATGCAGCCTGATAAAAAATTTATGAAACAAAAAAAAAAAAAAATCAAAAGCACCCACATGACTGCAAATCATCAGTTACATAATCCACTTTATTTGGAACAGTCTTTTACCCCCACCCCACCCAAAAAAATAAATAAATAAATAAAATAAAATAAAAAAATCAAAATTTTCATTAATGTTCTGTAGCTGTTGTATAAAACCATTACATGCAGCATTTTAGCATGCAGATTCAGGCAGAAAATACTAAAAGATCTCTTAAGAGATTAAACAGTTTACATTTTTAAATTGATTATTGGTTAGTTAAATTAATATATTTTACACCCATCAGTTATATGAAAATTTAAAACCGGAAGCGTGGTGAGTTTTTCAGGTTAGAACAACAGCCTGTCAAAATGAATAATTTTCAGATTCCACTGAAAGTCTTCATTACCTGGATCATGTGTGTTAGATTAATGTTGGAGCTAAACTGTGCAGAGCAGTAGATCTTTGTGACCAGGTTTGCTCTCCTTAAAATCTCCTAAAACTAAAAATAATATAATTTGTGGTGATTTCTGCAAATAATTGTTTTAAAAATAATCACAACTGAATAATGAGGTCAAACTTAATAAGTAATGGCTAAATGCCATTCGTTTCCTTACACAGCCATACAGGACTGGACTATTTCTATCTGTGTTCCAGTTACCCTGAATTTGCTGAGTTTTGCAGTTAGCCTTTCTGTACACTCTTCTGTACAGGCATTGACTTGAGGAATGCAATAATCAATCCTGCTATCATCTTAGCTTACCTCACAGCTCTCCTGCTCGGCACCTCTCAGCAGCTTGTATTTATTCCAGCATGTATTTAAATCACAATGTTTCACCCCAGGTCAATGAGCTCACTGTGCTAACAGCTCTGTTCACCTCACAGCAGGTACAACAAACATTTTGCACATCAGCAAACAAACAGAGGTACAATTCATAGCATATGAAGCACTTGTAACAAATGATGCAAATGACCAAAAATGGGTTATACGTAATACAAGTACAGCATTTTTGAAAATGAGCTTTCAGTAAGTCAACAACAGACTGTTCATTTGATTCAGTACTGTTCTGTTAAAAGATGATGGCTACACTGTGTAAGAAATATGTGTGTAATGTGGCTTGCAAAAGTTTGGGCACCCCTATTAAAATGTCATGTTTTTGTGACTTAAAAAAATCAGACCAAGTTTAATCTTTAATGTCACCTTTAATCTGTACAATTCTATTGAAAAACCAACTGAAATCCTTTAAGTTTGAAAAATAAAAATAAAGAATTAAAATAATGTGGTTAAATAAATGTGGACACCCTTAAACAATACTTTGTTGAAGTGCCCTTTGAATGTTTGACAGCATTCAGACTTTTTGGGTATCTAGTCTATCACCATGTCACCTTGACTTGGCAATCTTTGCCCACTCTTCAGTGCAAAAGTGCTCCAAATCTGTCCAATTGTGAGGGCATCTCCTGTGAGCAGCCCTCTTCAGGTCAACCCACAGATTTACAGCTGGATTCAGGTCTGAGCTCTGGCTGTCATGTCATGTGACTGTCATGAAAGGTGAAATTCCTCTTCATCATTAGCTTTTTAGCAGAGGCTTGAAGGTTTTGTTGACTGATATTCATAATTCCCTCCACCTTGACAAAAGCCCCAGTTGAAGCTGCAGAAAAACAGCCCCAAAGCAAAATGCTGCCTCCACCATGCTTCACTGGGGGTATGGTGGTTTTTTGTGACTTTGTGCCAAACATATCTTTTGGAATTATGGCCAAGATGTTCAACCTTGATCTCATTCACCATGTTTTCATGTTTTCCCCATATGACTTTGTAAAAACTGCCAGGCTTGGAAGTGTATCTTTGTAAGAAAATGCTTTCATCTTTCCACTGAACACAACCAGTACTTGCCAGAAATTCTTGCATATCCTTTAATGTTGTGGTAGACCTCTTGGCAGCCTCCTAAACCAGTGTGTGTGTGTGTGTGTGTGTGTGTGGGTGTGTGTGGTTTTTTGTCTTTTCCTCAGTTTTGGAGGGAAGTTCATTGCTTGGTAATGTCACTGTTGTGCCAAATTTTATCCAAGTCTTGATGACTGCCTTCACGGTGTTCCACTGCATACCTTATGCTTTGGGAATGTTTTATCCTCTTCTCATGACTGAGGACTTTCAACACTGAAATCCCTTTGATGCATTATAAGCTCTTTGTGGCTTTTACTGTAAGTTGCAACTGATTAAATATCAAGAACATCCTACTAGAACAGATTAATTTTATTTGGGTTCAATCAGAATGACTTTAAATGATGTAATTTGTGTATTAACTATTATTTAACATGAGTTTGAATGTGATTAGTTAATTCTGAACATAGACACACCCCCATTTAAAAGAGATTGTCCATATTTATGAAACCACATTGTTGTATTTTTTTAATTTTATTTTCCTCCTCTATAAGATTTCAGGCTGTTTATAATGGAACTGTACAGATTATAGATCATAAGCATGGAAAAGGTTCTGAAATTATGAATCTTGGTATAATCTGCACAATAACAATAACCTGGCATTTTAACAGGGGTGCCCAAACTTTTGCATATCACTTTAAATAGCATGTGCTTTTCTGGACAAAATGTCTTGGGGACCAACAACATCACTGACTTTACATTTTTGTATAAAACATTAAATAACAAAATTATTAATTATTTTTCACCAACATAATTGTTAATTTTAGAAAATTTTAATCTTATGGAAAATTTTGAATACTGCTGGTCAAATGACACATGTTGGTTTTGTAAGTGAATATAATAAGTATTTACATTTACAGAATTTGGCAGAAACTTTTTCCAGAGTGAATTTCAATTCAGTCAAGTTACATTTCTGCTCTTATATTGTTAGGAGTCTTGCCCAAGGGCTCTTATCAGTAAAATGTGTTGTGCTTGCCTAAGCTGGTGATTGAAACCCTAGTCTGCCACAGGAGAGGCAGCATTGTTAACCATTAAACTACACCAACCAATAAAAAATAAACAACACATAAGTTCACCTTTGTACAATAAAAAATATAACATTGCTTCTAAAAATGTTCCAAAAAATATAAATCAAAACAATGCAATCATGTGCAGACATTTAAAACCTATTTAAATGAAAACAGTACAAACACAACATATCAAAAATTGAAAGTGAGAAATTTGATTGCTTTTGATAAATATATTCTCGTTTTAAATTTGACACCAGTAATATGTTTCATAATAGTTGGGAGAGGGGCAACAAAGTACCAGTAATGTTGTGCAATGCTTAAAAAATACCCAGAAGAACATCTCACAACTAATTAGGTTGATTGGCAAAAGGTCAGTAACATGGTTGGATATAAAAAGAGAAGTCTTTCAGAAGTAAAGATGAGGAGAGGTCCCTCACTCAGAGCTAGACTCCACAAGAAAAATGTTTCTTAAATTAAACAAACCTTCACAATAAATGCCATCACATATGATATATTATATCATCAAAAGATTCAGAGAATCCACAGAAATCTCTATATGGCCAATATTAAAATGCCATGATCTTCAAGCCTGAAATATATACCTGTTATACAAACATGTATATTATGGACTTATGTTCTGCTGTTGTATAAAAACTACCCCAAGTGTGTCTATCCATGCATATTCATACCATATTTACAGCACATTCACTGTAAGTGCATTATAATTGTTAATTCTCTTGGGTAAACAGGAAAGCTAAAAATATGCTTGTAACCAAATCCTTCTATTTTAGGTGCAACACAATAAGCCATGTGGGACTGCAGTGGCAGTAGCATGTTTGTGTGCGAATGGGTGAAGTGTCCTTGTTATAAATGGTAAGTGAATGAGTGTCAGTCTGCTGTATTCAGCGTTTGTCCTCATGAATTATGCAGCAAGGGGGTTAAAGTGGAGCTTGTGAATGTAAACCTTCACAAAACGCCTCCCGCGGTGGACCTTCGTCATCATCTTCCTCTTGTTCCCGCGGAGTGCATGTGAGGAACATCACTGGTTTGTTCCGTTAGTGTAACGTAAGAGAGGTGAACATGTCCATGTGACCTTTCCTCTTTTTGCAGGCTGAATAATGTGGTTGCATCACCTTGTGTACTCGGCGGAACAGCTACTTCTTAAGATGTTTTAAAGAAAAACAGCTGGACTGTTATATTGAATGACCAAGGCAAGTGTGGCTCAATATAAGCTATTATATATTCAGTGTCAGTTGATATGCAGTATGATATATTGTCTACTTGACTATAAATGATTTTTATACACTAAACATTTTTTGCCATGATTGATTATGTAATTGATGAACATCAATTAATCTATCTGGCCTGTCTCTCTCTCTCTTTCTCTCTCTCTCTCTCTCTCTCTCTCTCTCTCTCTCTCTCTCTCTCTCTCTCTCTCTCTCTCTCTCTATCTTTCTATCTATCTATCTATCTATCTATCTATCTATCTATCTATCTATATATATATATATATATATATATATATTATATATAAGACTAAAGACTAAGACTAAACCAACTAGATCACGACCAAAACTATTACATAATGCTCTTATGAAAAATGCGCTTCATAGTCCAATCACAGTCCAGGTTTAGCAGCCCTGCAGAGTTACACAGCTATAACAGTACCTTTATTTATTCACTCATTGATTTATTTATTAGACAAGTGAACCAAGGAGCCAAGAGAACAGAGATTTCTTTTTCCAGTCACTCTTCTGTGACAGGACCAGGACTGTAAAACAAAAAAACTTAAAACTAAGACCAATTTTAGGTTCTACCAAGAAGTTCTAGTCTAAAAGTTGAACCGATGTCAAATGGGCTACCCTGTTAGTATTCATATAAGTTCATGAAGTTGTTTTTAATCTTGCTTGTTTCTCCTAGAAACAAACCTTTCATGTCACATGAAACCTCTTTCTTTCCCTCTTCAACTCATTGTAGGATGCCATGCATTTGTGAGTTAAGCTTTAGATGGATGTGATTGCATGAGAGAGATAGAAAGAGTCTGTGAGAGAGAGAGAAAGACAGAGGGTGGGGGGTTGAGCAAGCAAATGAGAGAGCAAGAGAGAGAAGCAGTGCGGGAGTGGAACAGCACAAGCGGAGGAGAGTGGAAAGAGAGAGAGAGAAGGAGAGAGAGTGTGTGTGAGAGAGAGAGGCTAGAAGGGCTAAGCATTACAATCACTTCTTCTCTAGCCCGTACGTGATATGCCAAGACTGCTGCAGAGGATTGGCTCTTTCCTGCCTGTCCATTTATTTTTTGCTCATTTCTTTTTTTCCCTCTTTCTTTCATCTGCTTTCTGTCACACAGGACCCATCATCCTTTCTAGATCCTCATCTGTAATGGGAGGTAACTATGATCCTTATTAAGCTTTAAAATAGATGATTATACCTTAGAGACCTTTGAGTTAAAGAGCTTGTTGACTGCTCATAACTTCGTTACAGATTGCCAGGACTTTTTTGCCTCCTCCAGCTTGCCTCTTCCCAATTTAATCTACTCTAAGATGTTTGGCTTTTTAAACTGAGTGCGGATATCAGGTGCCAGAGTTGATTTCACTTGTAAAATGTCAGGATTTGTTTATTTCCAGTCACGAACGACTGCAGGGTACTTTAGATGCTTCAAGCAACAAGCTGCATCGTGAACAGACAGTATATGAAATTTGTATAAGCAATATTACGTAAGGATTCAGCTGTTTAGTTCATTTGAGTGAATCCAATGAAATGCATTTTTGTGCACTGTGTCTATCCTTGAATGGCTGTAATTAACTTCTGTGAACTATATGCATATGCTTGGTACGTGATGAAGGAAATGTGGTCTAAAGCTGATATTGATTTTTGACTGTGTGAATGTGTGATATGTGCACTGGGGTGAGTCCGGGGTGGGTCATCTGCCCTTCACTAAGACTCCTAGGACAAACAGTGTTTGTTTGCACGCACGTTCTGTCTTTCCCTCCTCATTTCTCTTAAGTTGCTTTGCTGAGAGAATTAAGTAACCCAGCAATCAGGATGCAAAATTGAATAAGTCAGCATTTTCAGTGACAAAAGTGCCTCAAATCACAGTTTCTTTGTCACTGAAAGTAATGAATAGTAGATATGAGAGTTATGCAGAATGTTCCTGTCCTGTTCCACACTTTTACTACTCATTAAAACTTGAATCCATGAGTAATATTGACGTTTTTGTGGCTATTTAGTTGAAGATCTTTAAAGGAGTTTCAATGTTATGTACCTGATACAGCTTCCGAAAGTTTTCTGAAAGTTCCTGTGAGCAGCAAGTTTGTAAGATGACTTTAAGCACCAGCCTGCTTATTCAAACAAAAGCTCTGACAAAAGCCGTCTTGATAGCCGGCAAAAGTCAGAGCAGGGGAAGTCAGAGCTGTATAGAATCTAAGCTTGTGTTGTGTTTCGGTTTGACAGGGACAAAAAAAGGAGCCACCGTATATGGAATAGATGCGCCTGTGATTCCCTGAGATATCCATTCAAAAGGCTCATCAACCAACAGTGAAATCGAGTAGCCACTTAAGGCTGACTAGTAAGGGAGGGGAGACACTCTCACAAAGCTCTAAAACAACAGCAAACGAGAGAGGGAGAGAGAGGGGAGACAGAGAAAGGGCACCAGAGGAAGATTTGCCTATCTTGCAACTTTGGAGACCATCATCACAATTTAATAAGAATTTGAAACGCCACAGTGCTGCAACAAATCTGTCTTCTTTAGGCAATGTCTGGGAGTACAGTGCCAGCAGACTTAACCACTCCATGTCCAGGCAACATTTATGAATAGTATCAAGACACTTAAGCTGTGCTTTACCAGCAAAAGAACAAGAAGTTAATGTCCAAAAGTGGTCCGTTTTAGGACCATTTTTGCTTGGGGTTGTCTTTGCTTGAATGGGGTCATATTTGTCCTCAGAAGTATAGTGAGATTCTTGGATCTTCTCCTGAAGATGAAATCGAATTTGCCTCAAATTACTCACCTCACAGGATCTTTCCTCTGTGAACTAAATGGACACAGAAGCTGAAAGAGACTAAAGTTTAACAACTTGCTCTTGCCGTTAATGTCCACAGCTCGAATGCACAGTTTGGAAATACCTTTTCTGTTCCTCTTGCTTCGAAAAGGTTTGGATGAACCACCTCAGGGCCTGACACTGCTCTCTACGCTCACCTGTTTGCTCTGGTAAAAAAAAACTGCAGTCCTCAAAACAAAGATGGCCGCCGGTGTGGCAACATGGCTGCCATTTGCCCGGGCAGCTGCTGTTGGCTGGCTTCCTCTGGCCAAAAAAACTATGCCCAAGCCACCCGTGGACAAGAAGAGCCGCAACGATGAAATCCTAATTGTCAATGTGAGTGGGCTCCGCTTCCAGACCTGGAAGAACACCCTGGACCGTTATCCTGATACTTTGCTGGGAAGCTCGGAAAAGGAGTTCTTCTACAATGAGGACACTCAGGAATACTTCTTCGACAGGGACCCTGAGATGTTTCGTCATATCCTCAACTTCTATCGCACAGGCAAGTTACACTACCCGAGGCAGGAATGCATCCAGGCCTTTGATGAGGAGCTGGCCTTTTATGGCATTGTGCCAGACATCATTGGGGACTGCTGCATGGAAGAGTACCGTGACCGCAAGAAGGAAAACCAGGAACGGCTAGCTGAGGACACAGAGGCAGAGATGGCAACTGACACTCCTTTGCCCCCAAACAGCACACCCCGAGAGCGCCTCTGGCGGGCTTTTGAGAATCCCCACACCAGCACCATGGCGCTGGTCTTCTACTATGTGACGGGATTCTTCATTGCTGTCTCGGTCATCGCCAACGTAGTAGAGACAGTGCCGTGTCGGCCACCCAAGGGCAGTGTCAAGGACTTGCCTTGTGGTGAGAAGTACTCGGTGGCCTTCTTCTGCATGGACACAGCTTGTGTCCTCATCTTCACATTTGAGTACCTGATGAGGCTCTTTGCAGCACCCAGTCGCTGCAAGTTCATGCGCTCAGTAATGAGTGTCATCGATGTAGTGGCCATTATGCCCTACTACATTGGCTTGGTCATGCCTGAGAATGAGGATGTGAGTGGTGCCTTCGTCACACTCCGAGTGTTCCGTGTCTTCCGAATCTTCAAGTTCTCTCGCCATTCGCAGGGCCTGCGAATCCTAGGCTACACATTGAAAAGCTGTGCCTCTGAGCTTGGGTTCCTTCTCTTCTCCCTCACCATGGCCATCATCATTTTCGCCACTGTCATGTTCTATGCTGAGAAAGGCACCAAAGGAACCAACTTCACCAGCATCCCGGCCTCCTTCTGGTACACCATTGTCACCATGACAACACTGGGGTTAGTCCATCTGTTTTTTTTTCTTGACTATACATGAAGTGTTAGTAATTCTGGAGATGTGGATGAGCTTAGATGGCCTTCCAGAACCACAGCATGCATCTATACACTCACATATACATAAAACTGTAGATGTAATGGCTGATAAATCCATATTTCAGTGACAGAAATCACACTACCAAATTTATTGAGATTATGTAACAAGTTTGAGGCATGAGTTGGACATGCAATTTGTACCCCAAGCTGCTTTTGCGTGGTTGGGATATTGTCCTTGTAGTTCCAGTGCATGACTAAAGTAAGAAAATGATAATAATCACCAAAGAAGGTGAAAAAATGTAAACCTTTTTAACTAAATCATTTTTTAACTTAACTGATTCACTCAAAAGATCTATATCACAACTAAAGCAGTTTTTTTAGGTTAGGGACAAAACTAAAAAGTGCAGAACTGTTGCCCTGCAGAAATGGAGGAACCCTTTGCTTAGACGGCACCATAATTGCATACACATATAAAGTCTGTGCTTTGGTGAAGTACGCAGGCTGCGCAACAGCATTATGGGGACTTGCGAAGAAGCCGACAAGATCCATTAAGGACTCTTGGAAAATTCCCCCGTGCTGAAATCCACTTACAGTTTCATTTCTCATGCATACTGCTGACAGTGTCTTTACATATGAATTCTCAAGAAAGTTCTGCGGTGACTTATAAAGTATAAAACACTGCAGTGATTCCCAGACCAGGGGACGCCATGTGCTGCACAATTTCACATTTTCACCTAATCTAGCACACCTGACACATCTTGTAAATTAATGGAAAAGCCCCAAATGAGCAAAAACAAGAGATTGTGTGAAACACAGGGTCTGCAGGACAGATATTGGTTTATTATCACATATCTTTTTTACAGAGCTATTCTGGAGGTTATTCTCCCTTGCTGCAGTACATGAAACTTTCATTCCAATGCATTTTAGCACAGGTAGCAGGCCCAAATGAAAAGAACTGCACTGGAGAATTGTGTTTCTAGTATCGTATTGATATTTTATGAATTTGAGTCAGAACTATTGAACCAAAGTGTTTAAAATGAGTGTGTGTGTGAGTGTGTGTGTGCCACAGACTATGACCCATCATATTATACAAGGAATTTGTCAGGATCACCTAGTAAACATTTCTGAATGTCATAGATAATTACACTGAGAAGACACATTTTATTTCAACACCAATTTAAATGCAACCCACACAATCTGTGAGCTTCATTTGATTAGCTGCATTGTGAGCTTCATTACTTTATTTTCTAAGATTTCATATTAACTATGTGCTGTATCTCTTTGGAATAAGCGTTTGAATATTTTTGCAATTCTTTAGTGGTGTTTGAATAAGTCTCAAACAAACAGAACTGAGCACTCCCTTTCTGTCCTGCTCATGGGCAACCTCTTGTGGCACAAATCTGAGCTGTAAGATGAACCTAAATAATGTCTCTTCAGCTCTGTGCAGCCTGAGTTATTACATGTTATTATTTTATAAATCATAAAGCACACTTTCTGCTCATTTGAAGGGTTCATTTTGATATATGTAATATATTTCCTACTCTAAGATTTATGGATTCTGACAGAAATGCTGAAAAATTGTGGACTGTCAAGTTTTTCATGGTCCAATCCTAAAGGAGAGCTTCCCAAAAAAGTAGTGATAATGTGTTATGTTATAGATATAAAGGGATATTTTTGATATAGAGATGAATTATATTACAGTATACTTTTTCTGAGTAATCATAAAAAAATTCTAGACAGCTTATAAACAACAACAACCAGCCTGAAAAAACTGCATAGTAACACATTGTATTGGATATTGTGTATTAAAAAATGCATTAACAACTGCAGTCTGAGCCTTCTGTTCAGGCCATAATATCAGTCAACACTAAAAAAAACACTGCTACAGAAATGTTTCTGCTGTCTACATGGGGTATGTAATTTGATGTCAGCACTGAGCTAATGGCAGTGCATATTAATATTTTTTTTCTGGCTGGTTTAGCTTAAACATCATCATTTGAGGCTTGTAAAGGACATTAACTGTTCAGTTTTATAATACTGTGGTCATGTTTAATGTTTAACTCTAAGGAACTAGGCAAATGAATGAATAGTGCTGCATTAACACTTTATTCACAGTGATCACTAAGGAATTCTCATGAATTACTCAGTAGGTAACAGTAAGAACAGTAAGTAAGTGCCTTGAGAATGCAGGTTTGATCAAATTTCAATGTGCTCGGGCCTATTAATAGTCACGTCTCATTCATCTCGTGTCAGATTGCTGTTTGTCAAGATGAACCTACAGTTGTGTGTGCAACGTATGTCCAAGAAACCAAGTGACAAGGGCTTCTTTGCATTAGAGATGGGTTTGCTTTGCATCAAGCTACAAGAGATGAAAGCAGATATATCATTAGTTTACTGTTACCTACTGAGTAATTCATGAGAATTCCTTAGTAGTTGATCGCAGGTGTTAATGCAGCACTATTCATTCATTCTTGCTTAGTTTTTGCAGTTACACGTTTACTATGACCACAGTACTGTAAAGCGTCAATGCATTAACATTAACTTTGTGTGTTGAGACCTAACATTGCACAGATGCCTGTATATCTAATATCTATGGTCAGAAACATAATGGTTTAGCTAGCACTGATGTTATTAAATGGTTCAACAAACTTTAACCCTTTCTTTTTTAACCAAAACGTAACAATGAAAATTGATTATTACTATATATAGTAATTAGTAGTAATTATTACTATATATAAAACAGTAACTTCAAGGTTCAAAAGTGGCTCCATTTGCTTGATGTAGTCTGACAGTGGCACACTCAAGTGTAAGATCTTTAGGCTCATTGTAATGAGGAAGACTCAGACAGGTATGACGGATCCATATGCAGATCCACAAGCAGCTCAATACACACGGCCCCAGTAACTAAAAGAGTCCAGCTGAGGAAGGGAACTGACTGGAGACCCCAAAAACTAAATTAAAGAGTCCCAACCTGCTAGTAGAGAGAATCTGTTGGTGTGAACACTGGAAGAGAGGGTGTGAGCACAGTGTTAAAGGTGATAGGGAAAGCATGACCCCAGTGCAACAGATAATGAACCACAAACTCTGATACCAGTGTTATATATCCCTCTTGATGAGGTGGGATAGTGGACAGGTGTGGTTGCTTGGCCGGTCATGTCAGTGCTATAATTCAGGAGATCTAGACCTCTGGGGGAGTGCTGTGTGTACTTGGCTGTGTCTGAGGTTCGGGGGAATTGGTCAGGGGTGTGCTGATGAGGGGCGTGTCCTGCTGACACTCATTATAGAATTTTAATATTGCATTCTTGACTGCATGTGCAGCAGCTAGTATTATTTTCTTTTGACAGACACCCAAATTAAGTATTGAATCATCTCCTAGTAAAACCAGTGCTATATGACAGGCATGTATTTTTTTTTTGTTCAAAGATATCATTATGTCTAATGATTCCAGAGTGCTTCCCTCCGGAAAACTACCTTGACGTATAATTTTTTTTGTCGCATTGTACATCTTTAGAATTAAGCCTCCATTTACATCCACTGCACCTGCAGTCTGGTCTTATTAGGAGCGGCAGTTTGTTGCAGAAGTTTCTAAAGCAGTACGACAAACAAATGGCCTTAATAAATCACATCTAGGTTAAAACATGAGCAGGCCTGCAAATATGATTGTATAATAGGTGGTTTCCTGAGAGCAGATGTATATGGTTAATGTCTGCACAGAGAGATTTACAGCAGGCCATTACCTTATTCTCCGTGATTGGACACAGACTCACACTTGTTGAGGACAGTGAAGTCAAGTGAGACAGAGTTACAGTTGTGCAGTGTGTGAGTGTTTGTGTGTGTGGGGGGGAGAGGGGGGTTATACATCATAATCTCTCGCAGTGATGGATGGAGGGAGGTGGACTGCCGTGTCACAACAGTTGGGACGAGAAAATGAGGAGGCTTTGTGTGTGTGTGTGTGTGTTTGTGTGTGTGTGTGTGAGAGAGAGAGACACTGTCAGAGAGACGCTCTGTGAATGGCTGTTTGTGAATGAGAGGATGAGGAAGCTTAGAAGCTGTGTGTGTATGTGTGTTCTCACAACTCTGACACATTGCGCCACGTGTATGTAAATGCAGATTTATGTGCCAGCAGCTACGCTAAGTATATATCCTGCTTTACATATGATTATGTCATATGTTAAACATATTCTAGCCTTTCAGGGGAGTGCATGATTTTAAAGGAAATGATCACATTTACACATTTCCCCCCTTACCTCAAGAAACCAAATTTTGCATCACTGGAGCTGCGAGGCTAATGTAGCTAACAGACACTTTAACTCGATAAACTGAAGCTCAGTTGTTTCCACTCAAACCTCATCCAGATCTTAGTTAAGGTCTCACAGACTAGTCCATGTGGTTTAGGACTCTGTATGACTTACTGTTACTTACAGTGACATTTCTAGAGCACTTTTTTAGAAACTCAAAACACTTTGACGCTTTTGTGAGTCACCACCAATGTACAGCATCCACCTGGATGATGCAACAGTACCCAGTCAGACCAGAACAATCACATTCGATATCATGCAGAGAGGTGATGAGGAATCAAGCCAGTTTTAAATATGGGGATGATTAGATGTGGGAAACGTAGCCAGAACATTGGGATAATAGTCATATACATTTAGAATAAATGTCCAGGTATCCATTTATATGCCCATTTATAAAGTGTCCCCATCCAAGTACTGAGGAATTGGGATTCACACAGAACACAGGAAGAGCATCTCCTGTTGTCCCCACCAACACCACCACAAGGTTTTCCACGAAGCTCTTCCATCCAAATACTAACAAGACTCAGACCTGCTTAGCTTCAGTGGATTTTCATGTTATGTTGTGCAGATGCAGTGTTTAATGGCACGGATCGTGAGCTGTTATGGGCATCTTCTACTATCTTGTATGAGAGCTTCATATTCATGATTGTTCCTAAAACTTAAAAAACCCCATAAAACTCTAGGTCAGTACTTCCTGTGCTTAGTCAGCAATCTAAGATGGTCAGCTGATCAACTACATCAGGTTCATCGTACCTGCACTACATTGTAAGTTCACATTAGTGTTAGTATGACTGTGGGTGAAAAATTCATAGTGTAGAAACATTTTTGAAAGTACTGATTCCAAACTTTTGAACAAATAGTGGGTTTAACATGTGTGGTCCGTACCGTGCATGTATTAATGTAAACATTATATACACATTATACATTATTTCATTATAGTTTGGATAGATATCAATGAAGTATAGTGGCATGCAAAAGTTTGGGCAACTTGGGTCCAAATATTTGTTACTGTGAATAGGTCAGATTCACATATGATCTGATTTCTAAAAGGCATAAAGTTAAAGCTGACATATTTCTTTCTAATATTTAGTGGTTAGGAATCTGGTCTTTTGACCAGAGGGTCGTTGGTTTGATCCCCAAGCAGGAAATGACTGAAGTGCCCTTGAGTAAGTCACATAACCCCCAACTGCTTCCCAGATGCCATGGATAGAGGCTGCCCACCAGTTTGGGCATGTGTTCCCAGTGCCCCTAAGTGTGTGTTTGTATGTGTGTTTCACTGGTTAAATGCAGAGGTTCGATTCCTCTGTGTGTAAGCACATTGGCCAGTAATTGTATACTTTACACTTTACATATTATTTGGATGATTATTTTTTTATTTCAATTTTACACATATTCAAAATAATTTGCATGGTGATCTTTTCCTTTTTTCAATTTAAAATTGTATGTCAGAAACGTGGGGTAAGAGGAGACAAACTGCATCTGGGAATCCAGAAATAAGATTTTATTGTACAAACGCAAAACTCAAAACAGACTGTAGCTATAACTTGAAACAAACATGGTAGACATTCACGACCTGAAGACATCCCCCACTACAATGACAGGCAAGACTGTGAAACACTGGGAAGGCTTTATACAACACATAATTAACGCATGATGAAGGGACAGGGCTGTGCAGATAAAACAGGTGATTACAATGAGACAGAACATGAAATGGCTGGAGGTGGAGACATGATGTGGACAAGACATGTGGTAAATGTAAACAAAAAGCACATGGAAAAAACATAAGCAGATGAATACATGACAAGAACGAGGCGGGGCTGGGATGGGGGGGTTCAGAGTATAAATAAAAAGTGGTACATTAATCATGTTAAAAATGTATAACTTTATGCCTTTTAGGGGTCAGTTCATCTACTACTCACTTAAATGTTCACGATGACCATTCATTACCACTGTATTTGTAATAATATGAAACACCAATACATTATATATGTATGTTTGTATATTTTTCATTTAATTCAATAAGTATTTTTATTTGATATTAATTTCAGTCTGCTGTAATGTTTTTGTTTATATTATGGTGAGTGGCAGATTATAAATTGTATTGAGGCATTATGATACATTTGTTGGGTTTAGATATCAAATTCACATTAGTGTTAATGACTACAATCCATTTCTTCGCAGAAGCCTTAATCTGACCATGCATTATGTGCCAGGCTATAAATGAATTGAAACATCGATCTTAATGTTTCAGCTTATCGTGTAGTTGTCAGGATCTGAGTATTGAGCATTCTAGTTTTACCTCATACATCATTCTGCTCACATGACTGCTTTTCATACTGCTCACCCTCAGTGTGAAAGTACAGCACGTGCATTCACATACACCAGGTTTTGAGCAGTTTTAGATTAAAGGACATCATCTTCTTTCATGTAGTTAAATGCACAGTTACATACCAATCTCATGAAAGGCACTTTTCTGCTGTGATGTTATTATGGATCATCTCAGGCACAGGAAGATAAGAAGCCTTGAACAGAATCACATTTTCCACATATGCATTTTCTGCACGTATGATGCTGTTTGCCACTGCATGCTTCAGGATATTGTACAAGGCACCAGGGTTTGAGTTCCAGGGTGTAACCCATGATCAGTGGTGTAAAACTGTAAAAAAGAAAAAAAGTCAATACTGGACATGTCTCAGCCCCTCTGCCCACATGTAGAAGAAGAGTCGTATATCTATAGTGGGTTAATAGGGCCAATGCTGTCACAATTTGGCCAGATGTTTCTGATTAGCTTTCAGCCTATCCGTACATGATTGACTTGGTTCAACATGGAACAAAGTTTTGTTGTTTCAGCAAAATTTGAGTTTTTAGCAAACAGAATGAGGACAATTTTGGCCTTCTGTGTTTTCTTGTTGAACTTTGTCCACTGTACTGTATAGTCTGTATTTAACATAAAACTCAATTAACAGCCCATGCGTTTATTTTATTAAGCCTATATCTGGGACAGGCGTCAATATGGGACACTCCTTACATTTTTTTTTTACATAAAACTCTTGATCAGCACTCTTGTTCTGTCATGAAGACTAAGAGTCAAGACATTAGAACGCCAAAGATTTTACTGAAATAAATCAGTTTGTACAATTAAATATTAGTAAAACTTGTCTTACTAATAGAAGTCTTGAAAGTCCTGGACCCGGGTTTCAGAGCATCAGGCCATAGCTGGTCTTGCTGCGTAGAAGGAAGGCAGGGGGTGGAACCAGCCAACAGGCAACAGGACCGACCGCACTGGTGGTAACGGGGAGGAAGAAGTGGAGCATCATAATGTCAGCTACTTAAAGCAGCAGAGCAAGAATGCAGGTTAATTATTTATATATGCAGGTGGAGGGCTGTGATTGGTCAGATTCATGAATGAATGAATGACACAGCATTGAGTCTCATGAGAGGTCTTATGCTAGCACTTCCATTTCAATTGATTAGGTGGTGTTTAAAAAAAGTATGACTATAACATCAATTCAACTAGCTCAGAGAATCAGTGCATCGAAGCCACCCTCATGCACAGAGAGAGCACACCTTATTAAAATATCACTAGTCTACCTTAGAAAGGACAAAAGCCGAAGGTTGCCATGCTTATTTCATCCTTTATTTGGACTGTATTTGTGCTAACATCCTGTGGATCCACTCACCCATCTCCAACTCATTGCTATCATTTTTCCTCCCTCCATCAGTCTGGCCTTTCCTAAGATCAACGTTGAAGTTCAGCTTTGTATTTTAAACCATTCTCTCATTCTCTTTGAATCAACAGAGGCAAGACTTGCTTCTGATTCTGCTGTGTTCTGTTCAGCAAACTTGACAACTTGAATTTCAGGCTGTACTTTTTCTCTGTGCTGCAATAGTTCTTGATCATGAGTGCTGCTCACTCTTGCAACAATACATCAGAAGAACTTCTTTAAAAACAGACCTGTATCTGACTGAGACCTGCATTTATTTTTTAAGACGTAGTCACCCCTAGCTGGAACAATGGACTCGGCATTTCATGGAGACTTTTAATTAAAGTTTTATGATATTTATTACTGTAGGTGTGACTACAAAGCCTACAGTCATGTTCCAACTGAACTTTTGTACATTTTCCAAATGTACCACTGTTTATATATTATATAGTACATTAGTTTTATTTTCATGCAACAATATGTGGTTCAGGACCAGGGTTTCATTTCCCAAAAGCATATTTGCTAACTTTAGATTAGCAATTAGACTAGTTGAAGTGATGCAGTTATGATTCAGGTGTTTCCCAAAACCATAGTTGAAACTATTGAGGTAACAACGTTGATAACTTGCATAGTATGATCCATCATTAAGCGACACAGGGGTTTCCAAAACTGTAGTTCCAACAAATTTTCGCAATAACTGTTGTGTAGTTTGAACTCTCAACATGTGGTAAGAAGCTTAGTGCCTGGAGACAACATCATCATGATGTAAGACACAGTCAAAGAATAATGTCAAAAAGCTGAACATTTACATCAGTCGTGCTGTACAAACATTTAGAATGTCAAGTTCTTTGATGTCAAGTGTGCTTAATGTATTTTTGTGTTTATGAATATTCATTAGATTACATTATGAATTGCCTAAATAATACATTAATAACGTGATTTTGGTCGCAACCATATTTTGGTGGAATATTTAATTTTTTGTACGTTTTTACAAGTTTCCCACTTTGAACACATCTGGTCATACTTCAGATGTTAGTAAGTTTAACAATGCATCATACCATGGTAGTTCAAAGCTAACCTCTGATAATGTTCAAGAAACAATCCGCAGGTTAAGCAGGACAGGCACCAAGTCTAATGCCAGAGTGTGTAACTGAGATTCAGGAGAATTTCTAGCAATTAGGCTAGCAATGTTACATGCCAGTTACTGTGGAATAATCCATATATATAAATGGACAAAAATGTAAAACAAATTGTTACAACCAGTATATTTATAATATATTTGGAATAATATTGTTGTTAAATCTGTAGCCCCTCCTCATGAAGTACAGCCCTGGTTTGCTCATTACTGGAATGTCACAAAATCTCATAGAACTCCAAATCAGTGTGCCTATAAGAAATGCACTTGGGGAAGATGCAGTAAAATTCTCCAAAATGTTGGATATATTCATTAGTTAGCATTAAATTAGCTAGCTTATTTATTAATATGTCATTTTTTAAAAAACAGTTTTGCCTATTTAAATATCATGGCCCAAATAAAATACTACATTGAAAGTAAGAGGCAGCTAGATTCATATAGAAACATTCTAAAATGGTCCAGATGTAGCAGCTGATATTTATATAAAATTACATTTTACATACACTACCAGTCAAAATTTTTTGATCAGTTTTAGAAGTTTTAGAACGTTTCTGGCATGTGCCTCGTTGGTCAGGGGTTCATCCTACAGCAAGATAATGACCCAAAACAAAAGTCCAAGCTCTGCCAGAACTACCTCAGGAAAAAAGAACAAGATGGTCATCTTGAAAACATGGAGCGGCAGCACAGTCTCCAGACTTAAACGTCATCCAGCTGATTTGGGATGAAATGAAAAGCTAAGCAAACCTACAAGTGCCAACATTTATGTGAACTTCTGCAATGGAATTTGGAAGAACTGTCTGAAGAATATTTGTTGTCTATTGTAGAAAATGCCATGAGTTTGTTCAGCTGTTATATCTGCCAAATGTGGCTACTTTGATTCCATGATGTCTTATTTAACTCCTATTGTTTCATTTCAGAGTGCAATGAGACATTAAACTGAATAATTTTCAATAAAGACTGCAAAAATGTGAGTGTTCTAAAACTTTTGAATGGTAGTGTATATATATATATAATTATATTAAATTACTAACATAAAACTGAAATTTATGTGTGGTTCACACCATTATCCTATGTGATCTGATAGGTGGAGTTTGAACATTAAAATATCTTGATCAGTCCTGGACTGTAGCAAAGTCGTGCCCATTTCCACTGCATCTGCCTTAGCCAGAAAATATGGTAAAATATGACTCCTGTCCCATTCATTCATAAGCTGAGCTAACAGACTATGCAACTGAAACTTTGAAGCAGCCCAAACTGGAATCTGAGCAATACAGGAAGACACTGACCTAGAGAAAGGACATGCTATTCTTCCACCAGTAGAAAAGTGTAAGAAAATGTCAGAAATCCCATCACAAATGGTCACAGAAGTCACATTCAAACTGGTGGTCCTTTATTACTAACATATGCAGAAATACTGAATACATCCAATCAACAGACTTCTAATTACTGGTGTAAAAACTGTTTTAATTGAGTTGAGTTGTTTTACACTTTATTTTGAGTGTTTGACTTCATGTCTGTAGATGTTAACCTGAGAATGTAGGCTTTCGGTTGAGGTTTGTGTTAGGATTAGGTTTGTAAATGTATATAATAGTTTAATTAGGTTAATAAAGGTTAATACATTTAATCAATTGACAGATTAATGCCATATATTGATACATCTACATATACAATGAACTGGCTTGTTGTTTGAAGCAAACATCTGGTCAATTCCAGTTGTTAATCCCTACGACCACGTAGTTCTGGGGCCCGGGAGGATGGACATTGACGCACATGATATAGAAGATGGTGTCTGTACTTCAAATGGCCTTGAGTAGTGTTCCTCAGTGTTCTGTGAATTGGCCCCAAGCCTGCGGTGAGCCTCACAGATGTGTGTGTGTTTGTGTATGTGTGTGTTGTGGAGTAATGGGCTCACTTGAGGCGGATGCAGCCGTGTAAGAAACTGATTATCAGCTTGCCAGCGGCGGTTTGTCCTCTTTATGACCGACCTTGGCAGGATAACATGGAAGACAGGCCTGGGTTGCCAACTTGGCCAGTTAGCCACTGTATAATAAGTTTAAAGACTATTGCTTTGCCAAAGAGACTAACTAATAAAAGCAACTATGTCACTTTCTAATAGTAAAAGCACTGTCATTTGGGACTAATTTGGCTATTTAGCTCATGCTTGAAGTTTTTGAACATTTCATGCAGATAATATCTCAATCTTTTTAAAATATTTCAGTGTCAGGTTATATTTAAATATGCATTATTTACTTTCTTCCTGAGTAATGATACTTTTCTAAAACCTAACATAGTTTGTTTCAATTGAGCAATTTCATGAGGCAGGTGTGGGCTGGTGGTTAGGGATCTGGTCTTGTGACTGTAAGGTCTGCGGATCAATACCCGGGCAGGTCATGGCTTAAGTGCCCTTGAGCAAGGCACCTAACCCCCAACTGCTGCCCACTGCTTTGGGCACATGTTCTCACAGCCTAGTGTGTTCACTAATGTGTGTGTTTCACTGCACGGATGGGTTAAAGGCAAATGTCAATATCTGTTGTGTGCAATCACGTTGGCAAAAAGTTGAGTCTAATCAAAAAATTCTGTTATACACAGTATAAAACTTAAATGTTAGCAGTAAAGACAGCAGTAATCTTCCTGTTTATTTACTTATTATGAATGAAAAATTGTATTTGAAAATATATTTCAAAAACTAAAACTGACACTGTTATTTAGACAGCACAGGTATACTGACGTTAAGATCATTATTTTACACAAAGACAGGAAAGAGCCATTAACTGTGGGAGAAGATTCCTCTGAGGGATGCTATAATGTAGCATCACATTTCTGTGAGGCGCAGCAAAACCAAACCCAGAAAAACAGTGCATTAGTTCGGCTTTGGTGTCAAAGTTTCATTACTCTTGAGAGCCCTTCTCATTAATTATTTCACCTGGATTGGTTATGTGAATCAAAATGTGAAATAACATCTGTACACTCTCTTTAGATCCGGCACAAAAGGTACAACATTCTTAAAATGTCAATTTTCACAGCAAATAGTTTCTAAAAGTTAATTTCACGGCCCGTGAGGTGATTTTGATGGTCATTAATTTGGTAGGACCATATGTAAATTGATACTCTACACTCATAAATGTCTTTAGTACCAAATATTTATTTGATAAAAGGTGTGTCAAATTTTACACCTTAAATAACATGTACTTTTAAAAATGTTTATCTCTTTACTCCATATAGAACATGCTGTTTTCAACAACATGCAATATCAGATTGGTTCTTATATTTGAAAAGTACTGAAAGTATAGAGAGTATTGAAAATAGTATAAAATAAGATCAGATAATCCTTTATTAGTTACACTGTGGCTAAATTCAAAGTGTCACAGCAGCAAAGGGACAGTGAAGTACTCAGTAATAGAAAGCGGTATCAAAAGACTCTTTTTAAATACTATAAACATAAGTAACACAATATAAAAATATAAAAAACATATTGCTGTATAAATATTCTAATGTATAAGTATAAGTATAATAATATAATGTATAAGTATTCTAATGAATAATCCACATATAC
>BRDA01013472.1:23074-45985 GCA_036984385.1 Crenuchus spilurus | reverse complement strand
GTTGGTGTGGGGGGTAGATCAGATGCATACCTGTGTGAGTGAGTGCGTGAATATTAGTCTGATTCTCTCTGCTGTGTTATATTGCTGGAGATTGAATGATGAGAATACACACACACAAGTCGCTCCTGACTATAAGTCGCACCCCCGGCCAAACTATGAAAAAAACCGCGACTTATAGTCCGGAAAATACGGTATTCATTTTTGCAAATGTTAACAAATCATTAGTAAATCATTAGTAAGTCATTAGTAAATCATTTGTTAATGAAATTCTCATGAACTAATGATCTGTTCACAGTTATTAATCATTAGTTCATGAGCTATTAATGAAAGTTAATAGAAAGTGTTACCTGAGTGTCTTTATAATGTGTGCAGTTATGGTTTCATCCACATATATTTCTTTTTCACAGCTTTCTTTCTGAGCAGAAAGCACTCACAACTAGCATTGAAATGGTTTCGCTGTCATCCATGTTTGTTAACATCTAGTTTGCGACGTTTTGAGGCTCATGAGAATGCATAATCTGAAAGTGTGTGGTGTTTCATTCAGAGCAGTTTGTGTAGTGTAGAGGCCTTTATGACTAATAACGATCAAGGACAGAAAAATTGAAGAAAAATGTCACTGTATTTGATGTCTCTCAGTGTGGGTGTGATGACAAGAAGGCAGACACATGCAGAGTAAAAGCAGCAAACTTTACTGAAAGGGAATCCCAAGCCTTAATCCCCCCCAAAAAACTGTCCACAGCTATAAGCTTGAGACAACCAAGAGCAATAAAGGCAAAAATAGAGAAGTGAAAGTGCAGACAAAAAGGTCAAAGGCGTAAGGCAAGAGTACAACAGACAAATCCAGTTAATAAAAGACAAAAAAAATGAGGTCAAAATACAAAATGGCTCAAAAACCTAGAGAAAATACTTAAAGATAATTGCTCGGTATGCTCTGGTTAACAGTGACAATACTTTGCAATGAATGTTTGTACAGTAGTAAGAGAGTTTATATAGATATCCTGAATTGAGAAGAGGTTTATCTCTTTAATATTCTGAAGAGGCAGACCTCTGAGACTGTCTCTGATTGGACAGGTGCATCACCTGATCTCCAGATGCATTCTGGGATTTGTTTGCAATATTGTTTAGGACTTTTAATTGCTAGATCATTAGTATGTTGACTGTAATATAGTGAGGGGTCACAACCATAAAATCACAGAGACCCCACTGGGAGGAACATTTTATCCACACAATATCATATAAACCTACTCTATGCCCTTTACCCATATTGGCCTTTCTTACCTTGTCTAACTATCCAAATTTCTCCTCAACGCAGACATGTCATCTACATTCTTTACTTGATTTCCTAATTTTGTGTGTGCATTCAAAACATGTCTGATAACTTTATTAAATGAGGACCATTAAAAACAAATTTCATTAATATTACTTTTTATTTTATTTTACTTTAAAAGCAGAGAGGAATCCACATAGATAACTTCTGGAATGCAGATGTACTGTATGTTGTTCTAGCAGAATCCAATGCCAGTTAAGCACTGGGCGGAACCTTTACACCCACAGACAACAAACCAAGATAGCAAAGTCTCTGGCTCCTGAGAACAGAACCCAAGAAGGGCTAGATTACATGCTAGAGCAAAATCACTGGTTACTATCATATTAAGCACTTCACAGGTAACACATGTCACTGTACACCAAATACACGGAGTGAAGCCATCCATCAGCTGCAGGCAATAACAGCTGACGGCTGTTGCTTAGTTAATGTAGAGAGAGGAGCCCACACCTAGCAGTGGCAGGCTGTACAATGAAGCTCTTGTGCTAATAGCACAAAATCCTATCGGCACCAAATAGCATGGGTTAACCTACATGTCTAGATCATCTTGCACGTGTGTGGTTTCTAACACTGCCTACTTCTTTATTAACAACAAAAGATAAAGCAGATTGGCTCTCAGCAGAACCAAAGTGATGTGTTTGTTTCTACAAGATCAGAACTGTCCAGACAGATCTTCTGTGCAGTTCTTTGTGAGTGTGAAGACTTGACAAAGAAAACGCAGGACTAGAAACATATTGATGGGAGTGTTATTTGCTATTGTGAAGGCCTGACCTGAAGAATTCTTATTCTGAGATAACAGATCTATGTGATGGCGCCTGATGTATGTGCTTTCTTCTGGTGATTTTGCTCTATACTGAGTCTAGAGGACATTTCCAGAATGAAAAAAATGTTTGAACATTTGTCCTACCCAGAGAAAGCCCATTAGCCCTCCTGTGGACTGAGTCTTAATCTCCTCAATGGCACTGAGAGTGCAGGTGCTTAATGTTTTGTTGTTTTGTTGTTTACTTCTTCACTCACTTCAACTCTTCACTTCTCGCTGCTGCTGAAGTACAGCACATTGGTTTGTCTCCGAGTCTTACCCTGTGTCTCGAATTGCATATTTCATCCCACCCCAGTCTACTGGACATTCTCATCAGAATTGTGGCCAACAGCACAGAATAGGCCTTTGGCCACTCTGTTCCATATGTTCATGATATGCAGTTTCCTATGGAGTGTTCTTTCAGATATTGGTTTTGAAGGACCAGGGTTGACTTCTAGAAGCAGTTATTACCTGGAAGCAAAATTATTTTCATTCACAAGCTATTAAATCTTAAACTGTGCATCAGTTTTGTCTTTGGGCCACAATTCTGACCATAATGCACACTGGGATTTTTGCTACTACTGGTAGACCTTATAGATCTGAAATTGCAACCACCTTAAACATTTAACTTGACTATTTTTTTGTGTGGGGAGCTTTTTACTCCAGTTTAAATTAATAGAAGCTAATTTTAGATGTGTTTTAAGCCCTATTCAGAGAAGATTAAATATACATGGTTCAGCCATGTCAGTGTTTTTCTCCCTCCTACCCTGGCAGAATTGTGGGATAAATTACTGTTTTTCACCAAACCCAGCACTCGTCTGGTAATTTTAGCGTCATCTAGATACGATATGCTATAATTTTAGTGGATTTTCCATACAGATATCACATTGACGTTATCTGTTGCCTAATTCTATTTACTGTTTTTGGTCTTTTAACATACTTATTGCTTCTTTACTCTTTTAATATGCATATCCATATACATAATTTAAAAAATGAAACAATGGATGCTTTAGAAGAGTCCCACCATGGCCCTGAGTGGCTCAGCAGGCTAAGATGCTGACACTATGACCAGAGGATTGTGAATCTCTGTAATGCTGTTCGCCATCGACAGCCAGGGCCCAAGAGAACAATAATTGGCCATGCTCTCTTTTGCCAGCTAAATGGCTCTCTCTTTCCTCATCACTTTCACAATACAATGTCCATTGGTTCAGGTATCTACTGATTGGTCCATCAGAGCTGGGGATTCTACGCTTTCCTCAAAGCACGTTGGCTCTCCAGTGACGGTGTATCAGTGGAAGTTGAGGCGGTGGCCACATGACACCAAATCGAAGAAGACTTGTGCTTGTCTTCACCCTCCTAGAGTCAAGGACATTGTAAAGTGATGGGGAGAACCCCTAGCAGATGGAATGGGTTAACTGGGAGGGGGGAATGGACAAATACTAGAAATAAAATGAAAAGTGTGAAAAGTCAGAAAAGTGTGATCTTGCAGGCTGATTAAAGGTGGAGGTTAAAATGGTAGATTCATGTGTAACAGTTTAAGTGGCTCAATAACATATTTATAATATTATCACCATATTCGTACACTGCAGACATCCATGTTCTTTAAAAAAAAGTACAGCCCACTAGATACTCATTTTTATTGCAGTCTGGATTCATTACTTTATCTCTGACAAGACATGTAATTCAATCCAGTCAAATCTATTAGTTTGATTGACCACATTTGGAATGAAGTCTATATTTGAGACATTTGGTGAAGCTGTTTAGTTAAACTTCAGTACAGGGATATCCCTGAAACACTCTGTTAGTTTAAATAGAGGCTTCTTGCTGTGTTGTAATTGGATTTTATGCTGTGGTAGTTGGAACACCTTCCATTCTGGAGGCTGTACAGGCAGTGCTTTTGTCTGACAGCACCTCTCACACGTTTACATCATCGTGATGAAGATAAATATTGCTTTAATTTAAACCATCTGCAGAACATTACCAGCAAAACTGCAGTACATGGCATGAATATGAAAATGCAAAGCAGGGTAGAACAGTTGTCTGGTCTCTCATTTTCTGCCTCTTTCTGTGTCTCTGTATCTTCCCTCATGCACATCAGGCTTTTAACTACTTCTCAGTTCACTGGCCTCTTGTTTGTCTATGGCTGTATAAAGTGCTGAGTGAGCCTCAGTTGTCAAAGCAACGTGTCGAACAATGGAAACTAACGCTAATGTTACATAAGCATCATAAACACATCCATCTTCAAGACAGATTTGAACTGAATAACTGAACTTTAATTTCTCTGTGCATTGTTAACTTAATGAGAATGGTATCTTTCCAGCCAATGTGGAAATATGTTGCCAAAGATCAAAAGTTCAGAGAAGCTGCCAATCTACATGAGCATGGCTTAAACACTGTGATGTGTGTTTTATGTCCTGCAAAAAGCATTGGGACCTTATTCGATAAAAGACAATAGGGTCCCTAATGGACTACTGGCACTCAGCGCTAAGACTTATTTCTGATCTGAAGTAATGGAGCCATGGTCTGGTGGTTAGGGATATGGCCTTGTGACCAGAAGGTTATCAGTTTGATGCCTAGGCAGGTCACAACTCAAGTGTCCTTGAGCAAAGTAACCTAAAACCCAACTGCTCCCTGGGATAGTGCTGCCCACCGCTTTGGGCACATGATCTCAGAGACTAGTGTGTGGTGGGTAAGTTATCCCAAACACTGGATACGCCCATCACTTAAGCTGTCTTTTATTTCTTTTTGAATCAGTTGGTCAGACTGTACTCCCAGTGATCATCTCTAACTAATGCTGTCACTCATGGAACAAGTGAATATCAGCAGTTGGGAAAAGCCACAGCTATTTTACAGTTAATGTACTGTATGGGCAAACATCGGATGCTGTATTTGCTTGAATGCTCATTTCTGTTATTAAGTACTTTATTAGCTTTGTATTTCTCAAACTTACTAGAATGGGCTTTGTGAGTCTTGCATATTTTTGATGGTAGTTCTTGCAGATATTTACTGAAAACACTGGCATCACTTGTGTAGTTGAAGAACTGCCAAAAATGCAGGAGCAGTTCTGCTGACTTACATTGTTGGACCCTTTAAGATACAGTTTTACTTGTTTCCCATTTTTTGCTGATGGGATGAAGCTCTGCTCAACAGTCAGCATTGCAAAATTCCCAATGAAAATCTAAACAAACAAAAGTCTACAAATGTGGCACAATCCAATGGCAGAAATAACATTAGACAATCTGGACCGTACCTATAAGGGCCTAAATACATGCAAAAGTTTGGGTACTCTTGTTTCATCCCCCATTCCTACCAGATAACCAATAAATGTTTGCCTGATATACAGTACAGTGTAGGTGATATTTTGGAGGTAGGCTCATCAGAATATCATATTTGGGAGGCCAGCTTACAGGTTTAGGAGACCAGCTAACAAGCATTCTGTCTCAAAGGCATTTCTATAGTGAGGCTAGCTTCCAACTAGCAGCCGACAGGGCAGCACAGTGGCTATAGGCTAAAAAAGCTGTTTTTTATAGTGCGATAGGTCCAGGTCATATGCGTGAAGATCTTTCTTGCAGTATTAACTTTTTAACAGATTCATAGAGCAGTCAGCTTTATTACTGGCTATGTTAGCCTGTGCTAGCAGAGCTCAGCTACATTCGCACTGTCTCGAGAAACAGTTAAACAGGATACTTTTACATGTTAGCACAGTACATATTTTAAAACAGCTAACAATGGCAGCGTGATAGTGAATATCCAAAAACTAGAACATTGTGAAAAAGTTCATTTGTGTTCATAATTGAATTCAAAATGGTGAACAGTCATGTATTGTGTGCTTGTACCACATAAAGTGACATATTTCAAGCCTTTTTTGTTCCAAGGGAGATACTTTTTGAATAATAACTTACTTTTATACATAAAAGTAAGAATTTAATTTTAAAAAACTATATTAAATATTCTAATAATATGTGATATTGGATTTCAAAAAGGGCTTGAAGTGTGACTTTAGTAACGAAT
Organism: Crenuchus spilurus; assembly: GCA_036984385.1. Classification (NCBI taxonomy): domain Eukaryota; kingdom Metazoa; phylum Chordata; class Actinopteri; order Characiformes; family Crenuchidae; genus Crenuchus; species Crenuchus spilurus. The sequence goes on along the minus strand of BRDA01013472.1, from coordinate 39,851 downwards.
ATATCATATATGACAGTTTTTCAATATTTGACCCAAAGGTCACAGAAGGGTTAATTATTAATATTTTGACATAATTAACTCATCTAAAGCCTCCAAACACAGACACAGATTCAAATGCCCAACGTGTTAAGGCTTTACAGTAACAGGTGAACACGGACTCCTGGCCAACTACAGTAACTTGCAACCAGATGGAGTGACAGTGCACAGTAAATCTGTCAGTGTTAAATCAACACTATTAGAGTTAAATTAACACTGCGGGTGTCAAAATATAACACTTTCAGTGTTAATTTAACTCTAATCGTGTTGATTTAACACTGGCAGATTTACTGTGTGGGGATGGCCAATCACGTATTAGCAAGAAACAGCAGAACCAATTGATGAGTTTGTGGGCGGTCTAAAAGGAAACAGTTTAAGTGGCCATTTCCGCTTGGTCCTAGTGCCTCCATTTAATATAGCATAACATTGTTTTTGCATGGTAAAAACTGCAGGCGACCAATACTGCCTTTTGAAAAAGTGTAGGGGGCATATCCCACCCATTAAATTACGTCCATGTGTTCATTACACCTTAAGTGACATATTTCAAGCTTTTTGTTTTAATGCTGATACTGTTTGAATTCAAATGAAATTGTTGAATAATCTGAGATTGTGGATTTCTGATTTTCATGACCTATAAGCCATACTAATCAATAGCAAAACAAAAAAGACTTGAAATGTCACATTACACCAATGAATATAAAATATATGTCAGTCAAGCACTGATCTTCATCACAATGTTGAATCAATGCTGCAATAATGTAGAGAATGTTGTCAGAATGTTGTCATGCGTGCTGGGTGTTTACCTCTTTGAATGAAATTAAGAACACAAATGAACCTTTTCATGATAATCAAATGTTTTTGAGATGCACTAATAGAAATCAGCCTTAGTATAGGTTTCCTTGTGGCAAAACACTGTTGAAAGTGACGGTGACAATTAAAAGCAAGCCAGCATTGGCAACAAATTCAACAGATGCAGTTAACGTTGCATCTGAGCCCTCAGGCTGTCACAGCCAATCGTGACTGGTGCTCAGGGATTGGCGCTTGGCTACTCCTGTCTGTTTCCAGCTCTCCTTTGCCTCTCTGTGTCGCCTCCTCGACTCGCCAGCCTGATTTATGGGTTAAAGCAAAAGCAGCACCAGCCCTGTGAGAAAGTTAATGAGCCACCAGTGTGTGGGAGGACAAGCATGATTATAGCAGGAACACAGCTGTGAGCTGTGGGTTTGGGTGCATGTGTGTGTGTGTGTTTGGGAGTGTGTTTGTGTGTGTTGACTGCATACACGCGTACATTGGTGCATGTGCACACCTGTGGTGCAGTGTGTGAATGTGTGTGTGGGTGTATGTGTGAGTCAGACAGACTGCAGTAGAAGTTTATGGCCTGTCCGTGTCTATAGACGCCGCTATTAAAAAGGATTCTCTGGTAAATGAGTTGTGCTAAATGAGGGTGCTGTGGGTTACGGTGATGAGCTCTGGAGCCCTGTGGATTCCAATACCAATACATACTTTCCCTAACCAATTTAAGCAATTAGCATAAATGCTTCAGCAAAGTGCTGTTTTTCAGAGTTAGATATGAAAAAAAGTGATAGCAACACTCAAGGGGTGTGTTATGTGCACACACATAATGATACACTTTGGTTTTGTCACAGAATAACTGTGCATGCAATTTCGGTGAAAATACAGCTTTGTGTTTCATTCACACATCAGGTGAGTACTTCATACATGATGTATAGGTCCAGGCAGACCTACAGAGAGACTACCTCCCAAGGTTTCTTCCTCCAGCCTTGAGGGAGTTTTTCCTTGCCACTGTTGCCTTCGGCTTGCTCACATCGGGCTTAGATTCAAATTGTTTGATACAAATTATGTAAAGCTGCTTTGTGACAATGCCCATTGTAAAAAGTGCTATATAAATTAATTTTGATTGATTGATTGATTGATTGATTAACTACCAGAAACATGCAGTTTTAAAGAAAGCAAAATCAGACTTTTTTGATTAAGATGAGCTGGAGTAGCTAACTCTGACCTGACCTCAGTCTATACTGGTTTTATTTGCCCCATCCACATTTAACTCATCTGTGTAGTAAATCACACATACGCACACATTAGTGAACACACTAGGGAGTAGTGAGCACAAGTGCCCGAAGCAGTGGGCAGCCCCTATCCACAGTGCCAAGACCTTAACCACCAGGCAACGGCTGCCCGACATGGCATGGCAGTAGTATAGGTATGGCATACAAGAGTATGCATGCAATGCATAGCATGGAAATGTGACACAATCTCTGTCAAACCAGACTGAGACTGTACAGATTCGGGCATACCAAATTGTCATCACATACCAAGAATCTCTCCAAGCTCTTAGGTTAGATTTAGATTCAATTTTTGTGATTTACACACAATCTAACCTTCGCATTTAACCCATCCATGCAGTGAAACACACGGACAGCCCTATCCACAGTGCCCGGGGAGCACATGGGGCTTAGATGCATTGCTCAAGGGTACTTCAGTCATGACTAGCTTGGGCAGCAAACCAGCGACCTTTCGGTCACAAGATCTGAATAGAAAGGGACACTCTGTGTAAGGAGTTTGTCTTTATCAACTCCACTTTTAAAGATTAGTTACCACCTTCCTGACATCCGACTGGAAAACAAGAAACAGCAGCAAAAATTACAGATTTCAAAAATAACTGCTAGATACAGAATGTCACTCAATCCATTTTTCTCAAAAATTTTAAATGAATATCTCTAGACTTATACAGAGTTCTTAATCTTCAGAATTGATGTTATTATTATTAATATATAGGTTGATTATGTAAATGTACATATAATTCAGTTTTTTCTTCCTATAAAATTGTAGTGTGAGTGTGATATTAATCCAATCCAATGGATTCTATCAGCATGTTATGTTTGAATCCAATGCATGGCCAGGTTTTGGGCCACATGCATGGGGAAACCCAATATGGGTTATGATTTCAAACATTTTTCAGCCAAGAGTAGAGTAACACCATGTAGAACGTGACAATGAACTAAACTTCTCTTTTTTGTCTCAAACTTGTTGACAACTCTACATTTTTAAACCCCCTACCAGGTGGTAGATGAGGCCAGGTCTAATTTGCATACTGGATAACATTAGACTGAAAAAACAGGGACATCCCCCCCCCCCCCCTCTGCAAACAACAGTCCAGTGGGAAGGGGGGAGGAGAAAGTCTCTTGGTGGTGAATGACAGTCTGAAAGGGGGCTTCACCCAGCAAACGAATGTAGCCTAGAATGTACAATCCTTCACTTTCAAAATACATTCTTTGCTCACCTCTGCCTCCAGGAAAAATTGCCAATTAGGAGCACAGTAGGCAATAAGGTTAAAAACAGGGAGACTCATGCAGAAATCAGGAGTGTTTGCAGGTATGAGTTAGTGTGATAAACTGCATCTTTATATCAAATCTTAATTTCAGGCTGCATCAAGACATACTTTTTCCACCTCATCCAGAGTGCAAAACAGACCAAATACTTTGAAATAATAGTGAAGCAAGGATGTTAAATGCATGCATCTGTATAATACATTTAGAATCTATTTAGAATACATCTAACACTGTTCATGGCTGTTCTTGCAAAACATTCACTTGTCATGTGAATGACATTCTGAAATTCACAATTTCAAGTACACTTCACTTGTTAAAAGCAGCATGAGACCTTCATGAAGGCTATATGTTCACATCCTTTGTGTTTTATAAGGCATTGTTATTCACTTTCATTTTTTTAAACACATTTTGTCCCACTTTACCTCATCTCACTATATTAGAAAATGTATTTTGTTAATAATTTGCAGTGTTATCCACGTATCCATCTTTTGTCCATGTGTTCCTTGTATATTTACTTTGCCATGTGCTTTTGCATGTGTCACACATGTTGTCCTGTTGTCATGTGCTTGTATTTACATTCACGTCATGTCTCCTCCAATCATGTCCCCACGTGCTTTGTTTGTTTATGTTTTCCATGTGTCTTGTTCATGTTCTGTCTCCACCCCAGTCATGTTATGTCTCATTGTTAGCACTTGTGTCTTGTCCGCTCACAGCTCTGGCCATTCATTAAGTGTTAATTAGTGTTTGCTATATAGCTTCCTAATTTTTTTTTCTGAGTCCTTGGTTAGTTATTAATTGTTTGTGTGTGTGTGTGTGTGTGTGTGTGTACTTCATTCACAGTTCTGTCGCAGCAGTGTTTTGTTTAATCTTCACAGTGTTCAGTTGTGTTTTGGTACACCTACCAGCTTGATTTATCAGTCTACTCATGTAGTGTTTCTGAAGTAGTCTGTGTTCTTTAGTCTGTGTTCTTCTTTAATGAGCATGTTCGAAACAAGACATTTTAGTAATAATAATAGCTGAAAAAGCAATCTCCAATAACTTTGTTTTTAATAGAAACATTCAGAAGATATTCTATAAAATGTTTACTCTGTATTCTGTACATGTATTCCATTGCATTACAACCCTACACACACATAGAACACACACACAGAGCAGAATAGTCTTCATATCATTAAGACCCAATGAGGCTGATAACACATCCCATCAGTGAATAGACACTTTCTCATTTCACTTTAAATACATTATATGTTACATTTTGTGTTACATCATTACCCACTAAACTCATGTGACACTTAATGGTCCCAAACCATCATGTCTGAACATCGATAAATGTGTGTTGCAGGTATGGAGACATGGTTCCTAATACCATTGCTGGGAAGATCTTTGGCTCTATCTGCTCTCTGAGTGGTGTCCTGGTGATAGCACTGCCTGTTCCTGTCATAGTGTCCAACTTCAGCCGTATCTACCATCAGAACCAGCGAGCAGACAAGATGCGTGCCCAGCAGGTATGTCGGGGTGGGGCCTAATATAAGAGCAGGTGATTTTTTATTTGAAAAGTGTTACTTAAAATGATAATGTTAGTTTTGTGCAGTGTAACAGGCTGTAGATCAGGGGTGGCCAACTTCAGTCCTGGAGAGCCGGTGTCCAGCACAGTTTGGTGATCTTTTTGCTCTGACACTACAATTAAACCTGCTAATTGCCTGCTGAGTTGAATCAGGTGTGTTTGATCAGGTAGATCACCAAACTGTGCAGGAATCCGGCTCTCCAGGACTGGAGTTGGCCACCCCTGCTGTAGATAATTATTAGGTCACCAGAAAGCTGTTAATGGGTTTTTATTGGGAATGATGAACATAGTTGGAAAAGTTCCTAAAATGCCTGAGAAAGATTACATTACATTACATTTAGCGGACGCTTTTATCCAAAGTGACTTACAACAGACGTTTCTGTGACATTTGTTTAGTCCCTTCAACAGTGTTTTGTTTCTGTTTCGCACCTTACAATAAACCTTCACATTTGGATCCTCAAAACTGCCGTCTGCTCTCCTTCTCCCAACTCACAACCCTGGGAATATCACAATGAGAGACAATCATCAAAACATTTGTATTCATAGACTGAGTCATTTTTAAGTTAATTTTTTTAGCTTTTTAAAATCTTTTCTCTTTTAATTCTACAAGTGTGTATTTGTATTGTTTTAAACTGTAAAGCACTTTGAATGAACAGGGCTATATAAATACATTTGCCTTGCCTTAAATAAAATGTATTATGCCTAGAATATACATTGACTCACACTGTAGTACTGCTTTGAAAGACCCATTCTCCACTGTTTGCAAACTAACAATTACCTTTGCAATGAATCTCGTGTATTCCCTCATTCTGAAGCTCTGAAAATGGCTGGCTATATTTAAGTGTGGCTCGTGAATTGTGGTTGAGGTTACAGAATATCCTCCCTATTGATTTGAAGCAATATAGCTTACATTTGTTTTTACTGTTTCACTATAGCAGACTCAAGCCCATTATAAAGCTGCCAGAGATCACAGTTGCTCTGCCTGTTCACCGCATGCTGGGCTGTGAAGACCAAGTGCTGATGCAGTGTGTTTAAAATGAGGTGTCTTCTGTTTTACAGAAAGTACGTCTTGCTCGGATTCGCTTGGCTAAGAAAGGGACCACCAATGCATTCCTTCAGTACAAAGAAGAAGGAGGCCTGCAGGTGAGTGAGTCTGGGTGTGCACTTTGATGAAGGTGCCCTGTGTGTGTCCTGATTAACAAAACTGACAAAACTCCTGCTAATTTGTTATAAAATAGGTATATATGAATTCATACCAGATACATTACTCAGAACGAACACGTAATGTCTTCTAAACACATACATATACAAAAAGGGGCACTTCTTTCTTTCTTTCTTTCTTTCTTTCTTTGTTTCTATTTTCAATGCTGTAAGTCAAATTAGTTTATGTATAAACCCACTCCACAATCCACAGACCTGAAGATTGATCATAAATTCTCTCACATGCATCCAATTTGAATGACTGGCCAGGATGAGTGCAAAAGTTTGGGTACCCCTGTTGTTTTTATGATTTTAAAAATTTGACCAAGATTTTCCATCTTTAAATGTGACCCATAATCTGTACAATTCCACTGAAAAACAGACTGAAATTATATAGAGGGGGAAAATACAAATAAAAAAACAAACTAATGTGGTTGCATAAATATGGACACCCTCTTGTAATTAACTAATCACATTCAAACTCATGTTAAATAATAGTTAATAATAATAATAATAATAATAATAGTTAATAATAATAATAATAATAATAGTTAATACACAACTGCCATCATTTGTCATTCTGATCAACCTCAAATATATGTTCAGATTTTTAAAAATATTTATTCAGTTGCTACTTACATAAAAAGCCACAAAGTGCTTATAAAGCATCAAAGAGATCTCGTTGTTGAAAGGTATCAGTTAAGATAAGGGAATACAAATAAATTAATTAATAAAAACAGTTTTTTTAAAGACCCCAGAGTTTTTTTTTTATGTACACTTTAAACATACAGTGAGATGGAACGTTACGGTAAAATCAGAATATAAAATAAAATACAAAAACTGTACAATAACATGCTGATTTTGTTAACTTTATAAACACCACATTCATCTGTGTGGTGGTGCAACAGCACTAATGGTTTTTCAGCATCTGATCCACTTTATTCCTTGTGGTATGGCTATGAAGCTGCTGGTTTCTTTCAGACAAGAACATCTGTTGCATTTCTAGTGACTTCTAGTGGATATTTTTAGCCTAACATACCTCTACCAGTTGGTAGAAATGGCACAATCACATTGTATTAAGTTCAACACCTTCTTCAAGAAGATATAGTGACTCAAATGTGCTCTACCAAATGTTGAGCAGAATGCTAAATTATTAATGTTGATACTGTTTCAATAGTAATTTACTCCAAATTAAATTTTGTAATAATTTGAGATTCTGGATTTCTGATTTTCTGATATTTTTTGATATACTGATCAACAGTAAAACTAAAAAGCCTCAAATGTCGATTTACATGTAATAAATATAAAATATGACAATTTATCTTTGAGTTAAATTACGAACAATAATTTTTTTTACAATATTCTAAATGTTTTGATGAGACACTGTGTATGGCAACTTTATGTATATGAATATGTAGGTTTAACCCTTTCCAAACCTCTCCTCATGGCACATGTTCTCGTCTAATACCAGGTTAATCAGTATTCCATTATGTTAAGTGTACTGCGGATGGAATGTAACAAATTCATGCAATGGCTGAGGAGCATTGAGGAGAACAACTGGAACCAAATATTGTTCTTCAACCTAGCTCACAAGCTGATTTTTTTTTCAAGACAAGAATTTATTTGGTTTTTTTTCTGTTCATTTGATTTCATTGGGAGTGAAATGCTCCTTTATATTTTATAGCATTTAAAAGGATTTGCTTTCAAGAATGCATATTAATATACCATAAAATATAAGCTAACAAAAGGTCTTTTAGAGCATGTCTTTAATTTCAGTACATCCAGAAAGCAAATCCGGTGATTGATTTGGGTTTATAATGCTGCGTTTTCATCATACAGGATGAGGCTAATCAGCTTTGTGTCTCTGATGGAAGTCTGACATTCAGAGGCTTTCTGGCATCTCAGGCTAATGAGTGTAAATGTGTTGCCTTCTTAAACATTACTAAGAAGCCCCAGGAAACCTGAAAATATAATTTTCGAGTGAGTATCATTGTGTGTTGTGGAGATAATGCCTGTGGTGCATTATCATTTGTGAGGATTCTGGGAGGCAGCTTTGATGAGACTCTATCATTATGTGCGTTTCCAACTGTAGCTTGTACATGTGCACTAATGGCTATATCTGCAGCACCTTACAAACAAATGGATGGGTTTTCCCTGAAGCCATGTGTTTCCAGCTGAGAAAACATGTTAAGAGCACGTATCCCTCATACTGTCACCATTTTCATCCATTATAATGCAAAATATGGTCTTTCCATGGAAGATTATGCCTGATTGACAGCTGTGAGAATTTATTTAAGAATGGAAAAAAATATCTGATGCTCCACAGGGATGTCCTGTCTGTTCTGTGGATGTGAGTGGAACCCAGAATAGGCTAACCATCATGCTGGATCCTGATTAAAATTCATCATAAAGGGGACCACTCAGAATAACTGAAGATGCCATGACTGGATCATATTGCTGAAGTCATTAGTGAGGCTGGTACTTTTCTCACTTGGGTAGTTTCTTTGCTATTCCACAAACTGTTTCAGCTCCCCAGCCCTTCTTATAAGTTCTTATCATAGGACAACCTGAAATTATACAGTATTAGTGGATCTCTAAAATTGTAATATTGTAAAAACATTCATTTTTATTCATAATTCAATTCTAAAAGCTAAATTGTCTTATAGGTTATATTCATGACACATAAAGTGACATATTTCCCTTCATATCTTCATACTCAAAATGAAATATTCTAATCATTTGAGATTCTGGATTTCTGATTTTCATGCGAACTTGATTAGCAGTAAAACAAAAAAAAAAACATAAAATACTTTATATGTAATTAATATAAAATGTATTACAGTTTACCTTTTTTAATTAAATATTGTAAAAAAACAAACTTTTCTCACAATAATCGTGGGAGTAGTTTTGATATAACACTGTATAGCTATACCCTGAACCGAGACAGGGAACCATTAAACTGTTGCATAAAAAAGAGGCAACTGTTCCTGGACAAGCTTGTACCGTAAAACATAAAACCCTTAACCTTAGATCTGATATCAACTTGTCTATCTGTTTGGATATAAAAATGACAGAATAAAATAAATGACAAAAATAAAATAAAAAAAAATAAAAAACAAGCGTCACAAATGAGTCAGTAGATATAACTTCTTGTCAAATATCTATGTTCCACAAATATTTCCACAGTTTATGTCTCATTACCTATTTAAAAGCAACAAAGCTGCAGTTGTGAAACATTTCTGGGAAACATGAATAGATTTATACTGTGTCTTCATGTCAAATTGTACAAATACTCTTTGAATAATAATAAATTGACCAGCCTTAAATTGAAGATTGTGGGCTGTCCCAGCTTACTGACATTGACCTTCTCTAGGAAACATAATCAATAAACTATCTAGTAATGTCAGAATTGCAGCATTCTGTGGTTATGTTACTTGCAATTTAATGCTAAAAGCATTTGTCCTTGTCAGATTATTTCTTTGGAGCAAAAGTAGTTTAAACCTTTGTTGCCCCTCTTGAGCGCATTAAACACAACTGTTATGATAAAAACAGTATAATCAGCATTTGGCTGCATATGTCAAGCTTAATCATCCAACCTTGTTACCAAAATGATTGTCAGATTATCACATTTTTCATTAACACATCAATCAGTTAATCACATTTTTCATTGAGTTATTAATAATTAGAGTGAAAAGTTGTGCCAGACAAGCTAATCCTTCCTGAATAATATCTTATTCACCTATTTTAGCTTGTGTACCTTGTAATCTGGTTGCATTTCACAGACTAATTTTTTTTTCAAATAGGTACAAAATTTGTGGAAATCTGGGACAGATCTGGAATATTTTGCCTTGGTGGCACTCAGCCACGGAATAGCACAAAGTTGTTGTAGTAAGGAACACTGCTGCATCTGTTAAAGACTGTAGTTTGATTAATGTTTAAAAGATAGCTCACCTTAACTGGTCAACATTCAAGAGCCCACCAGGATAAACATAACTCTGCACCATTTAAGGTGAACAACAAATTAGAGTAGAAGCTAACTTTATCTTTGTCCTACAACCTTCTCTGCAGTTCATAGAGTTCACCAGCTGTTTTACTGATGCTATGTAGTTGCTGTGCTATAAATCATATGAACAATCAGCAAGTGTGGGAGTGGCCAGGGTGATGGCTCATCAAATTTCAGAGGCCACCCCAAGCCCTTGGTGGAAAGTGCTAAGACCTGTTGTCCTCACGAAGACAAATCTAGTATCAACAGAACATTCCGAATCCAGTCTTCCCACTGTACTGTCTGATTGTTTCAGTGAGCTATGAGTGAGAATGAAATCATGTACATTTGCATTGTGCTTTTGTTATTGCAACTTATACGCTTAACATTGTTATTTTAGAGTAAAACTATTTTTAACGTGGTGTTCAACTTCTCTAGCATATCTGGAGCTGCCATGCGTGTTAGGTTGTGGGAGTTTGTTTGTCCATCTAAAGGGGTGACTGACATTATGGTTTGTTAGTTTGGCTGTGGCCGCAGCTGTGTGTCCTCGCTGAGTGGGGGTTGTAATTAGTTGGCTGGAGGAAGAGCATGCAGTGGTGATGAGAGGATGCAGGAAGAGGGACAGGTGATGCAGGCAGCTCTGAGATGCATTGGTAATTACAAGGACAGGGAGTGTAAAATGTCACCTACCGGGAACCGACCTGAGCAGGACTGATGAAGGGAAACAGCAAAAGCCAGACTGACCCACTTCTGTTTCACAGACTGCTGTGATAGCAGGTTGGAGAATTTTAGTTCCTGCTAAAACAGTCCCAGTTAACTTGTATGTAACCCTAATATCCACTTTCAACATGCTTTTGATATCACTGGTGATAACTACAAGTTCTAATGGCTAAAATATTTGCTATGACTCTTAATGTAGTGTAAGTTTATATTTACTGTCATTACTATGTGCCTATTATTACAGAATACACAAAACACAAGCTAACATACAGATTAAACATACAGATTAAATTTAAAGGCAGGTAATATACATGGTAGTGCAAACAACAGCTGTGTGCAAAAAGTTTGTGAAAGATTGATGGTGTACAGTGGTAGGATGAGTGTAATAACTCTCAGAGGAAACCAGGAGTAGCTATGGTAGATATTGGTGGTCAGCTGTTTATAAGATTGCTAGCCTGAGGGTAAAAACTGTTCCTGTGTCTGGACGTTTTAGTATACAGGGATCTGTAGTACCTGCTGGGGGGAGGAGCTTGTGACCACAGTGCAAATCAGGTACTAAAAGAAAAACTATGTGAAATAATTATGAAGAACCACTGAGAGATAAAATGACTCAAAGCTCTATATAAGCATGATGATGAAAGACTGAGAAGAATTAATACTCAAATGAAAAACTGATGAAAAACCAATAAGAGGAACCAAGACTTTCAAGTAAAAACTACCTAAGGACATAAAAAGAACCATTGAGATGAACCAAGATATAAAAGAAAAGGAAGAGCGTGATGAAGAAACACTGAGAGGAATCAATCCTAAAAGGAAAAACTTTAAGATTGTAAGGAATGTGCATGAGGAAGAACAAAGTCCTAAATAAAAAAAATGTTTGAAAAGCATGAGGAACAACCACTGAGAGGAACTAAAACCTACAAGTGAGGACTCCTTAAGAACCAATTAGATGAAACAAAACCTATAAGAAAAAAAACTCGAGGAAGTATCACTCTGAAAGACAGATCAGGAACGCTAAGAGGGGGAAAACTCCCTAAGAACATAAGGAAGAACCATCTGGAGGAACCAAGACTTACCAAAAACTACCTAAGGGCAATAGAAAGAGTCATTGGGATGAACCAAGACCTAAAAGAAAAAAAACTCCTTAAGAACACGAGGAAGAATCACTCTGAGGAACCAAGACTGAAAAGGAAAAACTCGCTAAGAACATAAGGAAGAACAACCAGGAGGATCCGATGTTCAAATAATGAAATTCCCTAAAAATACAAGAGTGAAACTCTGAGATGACTTAACAGAGGAACTCGTCCTCTGGGTGGATGTGGGCAGCACAGTTAGTGCACAAATAGTTTGTAAAGAAAGGTTCATACATGGGAAACATCTTGGAAATAAGTCATGAGAACAAAGCCCAATCCCTGAACTTTTCTCTGAAGGGCTGTGTGTGAACATACATTTCCATATAAGTTGGACCAGACTTTAAGATTTCCCTCGTACAAAGCTGATGCAGTGTTGAGTTGATCCAGTATGAGAATACAGCAGGTTATTGTCTAGAGAACTAATGAGCGAGTGGGCATGTTCAAGTGGCGTTCACCATTGTGTAGTCTGTCCTATTTGTGTGGGTTTCACCATTCGAACATACACGAGGACATGAAAAACAACATATCCTCATATCCACTGCACATTGTTACAGTCTCTCACGCTACACTATGGTGTTCTCAATGCTACTGCTGCTGGACACAGATCCAAAACCCTGCAGTGTTACACTCTACACAGAATGTAGCTGCTTCATACTCCTTTTTGCTTGCCTGTATATTGCTTTCCACTCCATTTCCATTGATATTGTAGTATTTCCAGTAGGTGAGAACGTGTCTGGCATGGATATTCTCCAACTGTGTGCCACATACACTCACTGCCCACTTAATTGGGTACACATACCTTGTATCTACATTCATCGTCCATTTAATCAGCTCCACTGACTATATATGTGCAGCTTGTAGTTCTAAAATTGCAGATTGTAGTCCATCTGTTTCTCTTTGTTAGCCTCCTTTTCAACCTGTTCTTCAGTGATCAGGACCCCCACATTATTATTTCAGCCCAGAAAGTAACACCAATGTGGTGGTGGTGTGTTATTATGTGTTGCAGTGGTTTAAGTGGATCAGGCCCAGCAAAGGAACTGGAGATTTTAAACACTATGTAAGATCACGGTCCACTATTAGACACACCTACCTTGTTGGTCCTCTTACATGTAAAGTCAGAGACTGTAGGTCATCTGTTGCTGCACAGTTGCTGTCTGGAGGCCAGGAGTTCATGCAGGGGTTACACTCATGAAGTTGGAGAGGGATGTGATGCTGAAAGAATTTGCAAGTCTGTGGTGGTGGCAGCATAATGGTTAGGCTTTGGACCAATAGCCATTTCCAGATAATTGGTTGTAATACCACTTCTCTTCATCTTCACTTTGTCAGTGTGGCATTTCTAATTGTATCAATGGATCGCAGGCAATCCAAAAAACATGCCTTGATGAGTACAGAACATTTGAAAAAGGATCTGATACTAATGAGGATTCCATTACCGAGACTAGCTGGAGATGTTTGAAATGATTGTGGAATTTAGCAATATTCATTCATTTTTCTCTCCCTCAGAGACAAGATGCTAATAGATTTGCACTAAGTCATGCTTTTCTATTTTTCTGTTTTCTCTCCCAGAGATCTTCCAGCTTAACATAATTGGCATTACTGGAAAAAAAACAAATCCTTCCGGAATACTATTTCTCCCTCTAGTTTTATCCCATGTAATTATCATATTACTGCTGCACTTCTTCTGACTCTAGGGCCTGTTTTCTTGTTTTGATGTTTAGTTGTTTCGCTGTTGGTGGTACTGGTCTAGTAATAAATTTCTCAAAGAGTGTGGACCCTATGGGTAAGGGTCCAAAATGAAGATATGCAAGAAAAAGAATGCTGCCTATGGATTTTCCCCATTTGCTTAATGGAAAATTCAAAGCTGTTTAAAGGCTAATGCACAAAAACACAAAAATGAAAGATGGTGTTTTATAAAGTAAGCTATTATCTGTAAACAAACACTTTCATGTAGACATTTAGAAAGCAGACATATATGTTGCTGTTATAAAAATACATGCATTTCCAAAATGTTAATACGATTATATTAGATTCAGCTTTTGCAAATGTGATTGCACACAATGGAATTTGACCTCCGCATTTAACCCATCCATGCAGTGAAACACACACACACACTAGTGAACACATTAGGCCATGAAAACATATGCCCGATGCGGTGGGCAGCCCTATCCATGGCCCCCAGTGAGCAGTTGAGTGTTAGGTGCCTTGCACAATGGCACTTCATTCATGGCCTGCCTGGGGTTCAAACCAGCGACCTTCCAGGCAAAAGACCAGATCCCTAACCACCAGGTCACGGCAACCCCCTGTACCAAAGTGAGTTGGACATTTGTGCATTTCACTTCCTTAAAGTGACATATTATTTCCAAGTGAAATGAGACTTTGCATGGGATGTAATCATGGAGTGGACATGATTTCATCTCGTCTCAGAACAAGAGACTAGCTAGAGTTGTGGAGAGCACAACCACTGGTCAAGAGCTACATTTGACCAGCTTGTATGTATACTTTTCCATCACTGGTGTAGAGCCCATCTTCAGTACCTTTAGGGAACATAATTGCATCAAATTGTGATGTAATGAATTTATTTGAAGTTGTTTTGACTTAACTCACTGTTTCCACATTCAGTTACAGACCAAAGCACCATGTGAGTGACAGCTTTCTTACCCACTGCAGAAAGGCTCTACAATGAGTCTCATTACTGAAGATACTGATCTGTTATGACTCTTTTCACTGAGACTGTACATATCGCTGACATATCCCTATCTATATGTCTGTCTCTCTGTATGTCCATCTATCTATCTATCTATCTATCTATCTATCTATCTATCTATCTATCTATCTATCTATCTATCTATCTATCTATCTATCTATCTATTTGTATCTATCCATCCATCCATCCTTGTCATTGTGTAGTAAATTACCTCATCTATCTATCCATCTACCTATTTATCCATCCATCCATCCATCCATTCATCCATCCATCCATCCATCCATCCATCCATCCATCCATCCATCTATCCATCCATCCATCCATCCACCCACCCATCCATCCATCCTTGTCATTGTGTAGTAAATTACCTCATCTATCTATCCCTCTATCTATTTATCTGTTTATTACCTCATCTATCTATCCATCTACCTATTTATCCATCCATCCATCCATCCATGCATCCATCCATCCACCCACCCACCCATCCA
Organism: Crenuchus spilurus; assembly: GCA_036984385.1. Lineage (NCBI taxonomy): Eukaryota > Metazoa > Chordata > Actinopteri > Characiformes > Crenuchidae > Crenuchus > Crenuchus spilurus. The sequence continues at coordinate 24,677 of BRDA01013472.1, read as the reverse complement.
TCCATCCATCCTTGTCATTGTGTAGTAAATTACTTAATCTATCTATCTATCTATCTATCCATCCATCCATCTATCTATTTATCCTTCCATCCATCCATCCATCCATCCATCCATCTATCTGTCTATCCATCCATGTTGCACTACATTAGCAGTAATTGAGCAAAATCTGTTTACATTTCTGTTTTTGATAAATCAACTTTTTATTTTTTTTTCTGAATTTCTAGCTTTTTTATTTATGTTTTTGTTGAAAATTCATTTAAATGAATTGGATGTTGGATTCACTACTGATAAAAGTAATGCACAAAGCTAAATTTGTCCAACCAACATTCCTTTTTTTGACTGAGCTTCCTCTCTGGAGGATTTTTTGCTGTTGTGATACATAAATATGAGTACCTTTTTGATAAACATGCCTCAATTGGGATACAGAAACGGGGCGGTCCAGAGCCATAAAAAACAGTCACACAAAGCAACTTTTCATTTTACACTACAGCATCCAGACTTGGTGTTGAGGTTGTGTGAGGGCTCTGTGTGTCTTTTGGGAAAATGATTAAAGAATGAATAGTATAACCAATGATATTCCCTGTGAATTGAAGTCTCCACATCTGATTCTGGACAATACACATGTTGTCACGGTTGCATCATGTTGTGCATCATTGTTTTATATTATGCTCTCACATGAACCAGCCTTAACTATGTTGCCTTTTTCAAACTATGAGTCCTTCAGAATCTCTATGTAAGTTCTTGTTTAAATGTAATCATTATTTCCGCATGAATAAAATATCACTTTTCCTGTTAATTTTACTCACTTTAGGCAATAATTGCATTGTTAAAATATTTTATTCATACACAGTGAGAAATGCTCAGAATAACATGCATGAAACAGATAAAAAGCCTGTGGAATTCAGGCAATAGAGAGATACGAAAAGAAGCAGAGTGAGGAAAAGAAGATGGATAGTCAGAGGAAGACATTCTGAATTCTTATCCTTATTAATGTGACCAGTGGAGCTCGCTGCAATCTTTGTTCTGCTTCTTCTTAGCCTGTGAAAGCCACAATAATCCAATATTTACAATCCCAGAGTGGAGGTGTGTGTGTGTATGTGTGTGTGTGTGTGTGTGTGTGTGTGTGTTTTCCAGCATGGATCTATAAACCCATTACAAACAGGCCTGCAGTGCTATTTATAAACCTGGGCAAGGATTTTTTCTCCCTTCTAGTCTATCAAGGCTTCGTATTTTTCCCAGCTCTTTCCTCTTTGTCCTACTTCACCTGCACGTTTTTGGGGTTTATCACTGAATCATTGACCTGTGTTGGCTGATTCTGTGTATTTTTGCAGGATTCAGGGTGTTCAGACAAGGCTGTAGATTTTTAGGAAGATAAATGGTGAGGCACTACAGCCTCTGTGTGAAGCTCTCAGCTTTGTTATGTCATGATATGGGAATAAAAAAATCTCATCCAACCCTCAAACATTCAAAAAGACAAAAATCCCAGAGGAAACCAAGTGAATATATATATACAGGGGTTAGACAATGAAACTGAAACACCTGTCATTTTAGTGTGGGAGGGTTCATGGCTAAATTGGACCAGTCTGGTGGCCAATCTTCATTA
>BRDA01013472.1:0-22974 GCA_036984385.1 Crenuchus spilurus | reverse complement strand
TATATATATATATATATATATATATATACAGAATATTATGTAAAGAAAAATGTCCACATTTTTACAGATCTTATATGCATTCCTAGGACTTTCAGTCCCCATCAGGGAGAAACACAAGAACACACACACACACACACACACACACACACACACACACACACACACACACATTCACAATTCTCAATGTTTGGAGCCCAAATTTTCTTCTTTAGTTTAGAACTAGAGATTCAAAGCTAATGTTGCTAACAAACCCTAGATCACCAAAATACTGTAATCAGTTTAAAGTTAATGTTTCACATTTCAATTAATTGATAAGCCAATTTTTTTTCATATTGTCTACACATTTAAAAACAATCTGTGACATTTGAACATTTTCTCTGAATTTCTGGCTTTTCTCTCCACGTCTTTATCCACTTTTTAAATTCATATAAACAAGTTGGATGAAAAATCTACTACTGAAAATAATAACACTGTGAAGGTAACAATGTGGAGTCCAAGTTTAGGGCTGCAGCTGTGAAGGTAATGTTTCTAATAAATACTAGAACTTGGTCATCAAAATAGCCCATTTGTTTCAGTCAAAATGTCAAAACAGAATCACATCACCAAAATTTCTCAAGCACCAAACTCCACTCACACCTCATTCAGAGCTTAATTAAGGATAGTTAATGTGAAAAACTGGTCAATATCACTTAGGACACAGTATGACTTACTATGTGCTTTATAAAAACTCATATCTGTATGTTTTCTGCATACTTTTTAACCAGTTTTCAAATGGTATAAAAACACCACATTTCCACAAGGAAGACCATTAGCAAAAACAGCACAGAATCCAGTTTTCATTTTTTTTAGAATGATGCAACGCATGTTTATACCTTATAGTTCTGCCTGCAGTTGTGCTCCATAGGCAACAACACTACATAACTCATAACTCAAGTCTCCAGGCATTAGACTCTTCCACTCCAAAATAAACAAGTAGTGTGAGTGCATATTACTGACAGTTTCCCTAAAATGTGATTTAAAAATCACTCTGCTTACAGGATTACAAAAGCACAACAGGGTTTTGTCAAAACACAGCCATCAACATTCATTAGTATGTGTACACTTCCATGCCAACATCTATTAAGTTAATTTTTACCTTTTTTTATTTTTTTTACTCGATTTTCTGCCCAATGTGAATCGAGCCGCCCATTTGTTGTCTCTCCCTATCACTTGTAATGTCCCTGACTCTAGGAGGGTGCAGACTCACACAGTCCACTGCCTCTTGTCAAACTGCTGCTTATACATCAGCAGCCAACACTCGGAAGAAAGCACAGGATCCCCAGTTCTGATGGATCGCCTGGCAGACGCCTGAGCCAGCTGAAATGACTTAGTAAAAAATAACTGATTTGGATCGGAACACCAATTTTGACTTAAATGATGTGAATACATCGGTACATGGACCTCTGAATCGGTCTATTTGTAGCATAAACCGGTCGATGGCCCGATTAAATAGCTGTCAATCAGTTTGGTGTTGCTGATGTGCGCTGCTGCTGTTCGCTCTGCTTCTCTCTCCCTCTGACTAACTGTCGCGATATTCGTCACAGTCACGTCTCGTCACCAGAGTTGCCAGGTTCGCGGTTTCCACAGCAATTTGGGCTACTTTGAAAAATTACAGCGGCAACCAAAAAAACAACAAAAAAGTTGGTGTTGCCTTGGATATTACTTCAAGACGGCGGGAAAAAGTGGACAAATTTGACACTAAGGAAGTGTGAATACAACAATAACGAGAGAGAGAGAGAGAGAGAGAGAGAGAGAGAGAGACTGGGAAAAAGAAAAAGGTTTGATGGACTGATAATAAATCCCTTATAAACAAAATACTAAGTCGTACACTCATAGTTGTTTTGCCATTTGCTTCAAACGGGTGACAGACGCATATTTTGTGCCAGTTTAAGCTTCTGAAGGGCGGGTTTAAGACTGACTTTGGGCTGGATATTTTTTGTGTGGTGGATAATGAGGGTTTTCGGGACTTGATTTAAAACATTGGAGCCCCGGTACCACATCCCAACGTGACAGTATTTTACTGTTTCTGAATTCACATGTCAAATACAACTTTACTAGTTCTCTAGTATTTCATTAATCTATCTGAATGCAAGCAAAAACACATTTTTAGTAATAACTTATGTTAACTCAATGTAAAATGATCTATTTTAAGCAAGTAACTTGTATTATTTCCTACCCTATTATACTGAACCAAATCGTATCGAAATCGTACTGAACCGAATCGAATCAGTCCAATTTAAAATAAATCGTTTCTGAATTGCATCGTACCGCATGAATCGAAATACATATCGGATCGTCATTTATTGGACAGATGCACACCCCTACTTAGTAGTGATGGGGAGAGAGTGCCATCTTCCCCTCCCAGAGACAGTGTTTGCTTTCTCCGGCCCCGGTGATTGGGATTGGGATTCAAACTTGCGATCCTCAGATCATAGTGACAGCGCCTTAGTCCACTGCTCCACTCGCTGCCCAAGTTTTTTTTTTAAACTTTTTACGTTTTGTTTTAAGTCTAATATTATAAATCTGAACACAACAAAACTATTGAGGCTACCTGGCCAAAGTTATTGGGAAAAACTGTATTAGACAATATTTTCTGTGTCCTAGACTTATATACAATATGCAGTCAAAAATATCTGCTCATTCATTGTTAATTCTGAAATTATGGGTATTAAAAGGAAGTTTTTTCTGGTTTTGAAGGCTTTCTTCTATATTTGATTGCATTCACTGATGAGAGATCACACCAAAAGAATGTTGAGCACCATCATTACATTGAACATAGTACCACTGTGCCATAGCTCAGAGCTGGGGGGCTTTATTACCTTCTAGCCCACACATTAGACATGGCGACAGTAGCTCATCTGCTCCAGAGAGTTCTATTCTATTGGCAGTTCTAGCTGAATGCATTTGTTAAAAAGTTAACCAACATGTTGAACATATAGTGTAGCTGTATACCTACAAAAGTCTAAAAAGGACTATACGTAAATGTATATCTACTGTATAGTATCCTCATAACTAAAGCAAACACCCACCATGCCTTGGCTGATCTTCCATATTCGGGCTGAGGAGACCATTGTGTAAACTATTTCTTTAATCACATAGAAGTCTTAAATGGACTGCAACCCTGCACAACCTCCAGCTGTGGATTAAAACCCCTCTATCGCCACAGCACAGCGGAGTTCAGCAGTTTGATGCATACATTTTTAAAGGCAGCTCGACCTGTGTAGATGTTAATCATTGCTAGCTCTGTGGTCCACGGCCTAGATCTCTTGTCTCTACAGGGAAAATAGTGTCGTTAATGTGACATCCCCATCAGCACTTCTTAACAATGGAGCAGCCGCTGATTGATGGGTTAATACGAGTGGACGATCCGCTGCAGGGAGGCCAGTGCTGCAGAGGCATTTAGGCTTCGGAAATGCACCCTATAGCTCGCAATGAAATTCGACCTATTACCAAAGTAATTACAATTATGGGGCAGCACAGTCTGCTACAGGTCCTCCGATTAGGTGGGAAAAGGATGATCATGAGAAATAGAAATAATTTCCATTTTCGCTGCTTTGTGCTGAAGGCGGCATTTTCCCCTCTATGTTATGTTTTGTTGCATAAATTATTTTAATAAGTTACAAGAGGGCAAAACCCCCCACATTCTTCATTCTTTAGTTTAGGTGTGTGGTAGCCTCAAATACATAGTGACTATGGAATGAACCCTCCTTAAAAAATATAAAAGGCAAGATGAGAATACAGGAAATTTGGACATGCATAAGCAAAGGCACTAGACCTCTTAATAATAATATATGTCACAGATTTAAAATGAATGGGAGCACTTATAACACTCATGTTGCTTGGAAACTCCTCTCCTTTTTGTTGTGAAGTTATATTCATACAATATACATACATACAAACATACAAACATACATACAGGGGTTAGACAATGAAACTGAAACACCTGTCATGTTAGTGTGGGAGGTTTCATGGCTAAACTGGACCAGTCTGGTGGCCAATCTTCAATAATGTCACATTGCACCAGTAAGAGCAGAGTGTGAAGGTTCAGTTAGCAGGTAAGAGCACAGTTATATAGTATATTACAATGCACACAACATTATGGTGACATACCAGAGTTCAAAAGAGGACAAATTGTTGGTGCACGTCTTGCTGGCGCATCTGTGATCAAGACAGCAAGTCTTTGTGTCTAAATATTATTGAGCCACTTTGGGGTGTTTTGGAGGAGCGAGTCAGGAAACGGTTTCCTCCACCAGCATCACGTAGTGACCTGACCACTATCCTGCAAGAAGAATGGCTTAAAATCCCTCTGACCACTGTGCAGGACTTGTATATGTCATTCCAAAGACGAGCTGATGCTGTATTGGCCGCAAAAAGAGGCCCAACACCTACTAATAAATTATTGTGGTTTAAAACCAGCTGTTTCAGTTTCATTGTCTAACCCCTGTATATACATACGTCTCCATTCATTAGAGATGATAGTAGCCTAATCATCTTGAATGAAGTAGCTTATAGTAGCCTAAAGATGGCAGTAGCCTGGTCCATGTAACTACCTGGGGGAGCTATAAAGATGGAATGTTGTCTGCAGAGATGTTGATTTCTTTCAAAAAGTCATTGCATACTTATGGCATACATCTGAAAAAAACTACTTCAAATAAAATATTGTATCTCAGCTAAAGCTGCTACAGGGACTCTGCTGACATCTTCAGAGTAAAATTTGATTAGAAGTATTATAGCAGTAAACCTAATTAAACTTCATTTTATATGTTGAAAGCTTCTTAACTCTTTATTACAGGCTCAGTATTTGAGTATTAATCATATGACTTATTATTTATTCAGGAATTACTCAAAATTATTTGGTAACTAGTGTTAAACTATACTAGTGCATCAGAGCACTGAATATGGTGAAAAAGTTCATTTGTGTTCATAATGTAATACAAAAATGTCATATATTTAATAATCATTAAATGGGAAGTGACATGTTAAGTCTTTTTTTGTTTAAATGTTTATACTATGTGAATAGTACTTTACTCAAACTCAAAATGAAAAATTTGACATTCTGGATTTCAGAATTTTATGAGCTTAAATCATCCCAATCAAAACAACAAAAAGGCTTGAAATATGTCACTTTACATGTGTTGACAGTTTGTCTTTTTGATTATAACATGAAACTTTTTCACACTTCTATTTCTTTAGATGCACTGGTATATAAATGATGTATTCATGTGCATGAGGAACTAAAACGTGGTCTCAAATTCTGGCCCTTAGAGATGATTTAGTGCCAAATATTTTATAAGAAGAAAAATACTGGCCTGAAATGCTTGATATTCTGCTAGTGTTTTGGGTACTGTCCATCAAGCCAACGCTCTTCACTGTGGGGGTTTGTTTGAAGGATGGACTCTCTGAGCAACTCTGTAGACTTTCTGCTGACAATCTTCTGAGTGAAATCAGTCAGATCCAGTCCACAGTTAAATTCGCCCCTGACCCAAGACAGACCTTAGATGATAAACTTTCCTTTTCAATTCAAGTTTAGTACTGAGACTAGCTGTGTAATGATCCTTAAGGGAATTATTCACTCACATCATATGTACAAAGTTTTACACTTACTTCAGCTGTAGGCAATCAGCCAAGATTTTGTTTCTTTAGAAACTTTTGTTGATAACAAACAATAGAACTTGATAGCCACCTAAATAACCAACCTGCTCAAACCAAGTCCGGATCTTAATTAAGATCTAACAGACTAGTCAATGTGGTTTAGGACACTGTACGAATTAAAATGATAAACATTTATCATCAAAGGCTGTATCTGCCTTCCTGGACAACTCAGAAGCAGAAGTGCTGATTGGGGATGAATATTTATGATGTCATGAATACGTAGAAATCTGATCCAAGATCTAAGTCTTCTAAACCTAAAGTGGCTGCAAAGTTGCAGTGACGTTTAATTAGAAGTTTAAAGCTCAGCGTAAGTCATGTTCTAAAAACCAATATAACTCCTTTACTCTGAGAGTAAGAAACTGAAGTGTGGGCCTTAGTGTTAATTAGTGGAACCAAGAGTTTCAGAACAAGCAAAACACAAAAATGAGAACATCAGCTTTGAACAACACTAGTTCAAAGACTAACTGGCCTGAGATGTTTGATATTCTGCTAGAGTTTTTCTGAAACTCTGGCCATCATGGCAGCACCTTCCTGAGTATTTACCTAAACCTTTCCAAGGATTAGGATGACTTTTTCTCATTTAGGAGGTGAAATTGCTCTGTGTCAATGCTATGTGATACAACTCTCTCAGAAAGTCTCCAGTGTCTCTTCTTAAAGGTCTGAACTACCCCGATCAGGCTTTACAGAGAGCAACTCTCAAACTAGCAAAAAGAGATTAATTGTTTTGAAGTCTGATTATTGACGATCTTATCGGATGAAAGTGCGATTTCTCCGGCTGTTGTCCATGCTTTTCCGCTGACAGGGCACTTCCTGCGGCCGCTGCGGAGCTAAGTGGGGCTCGGACTGCTAGAGTCTGTTTCTCAGATAAGATAAGCTATGGGAACAGTTGGGATAAAGCACTTTAGCCTGAAATGCAAAGCTTCAGCAGATGCTATCGGGGAAAGCACATATAGGAAACTTTTTAAACTTGATGTTAGACAAGATGGCCTTCTCTTAGGATGTGACGCTGTAGCAGTGTATGGTTAAAGAGGGGGCAGTCGTATACAGAAAAGGTGATGCATTGATTCAGATGTGCACATAAAATACATTGCATCAACACCATTTTGTCTCTTTAGGACTGGGTGAACAAAATCTATACACAGATGAACAGCCTAGGACTTTTACCTTGGCTGGCCCCCAGCTGTTTGTCATTCTGAGGTGGTGGGGTCCCCTAGGAGATCATTATTTGAAGGGGTGGACCTTCTGGCCAGATGGCCAGTTCACCATGGCTGATGAGTAAGACCAACCTGCACCTCTGGCTAATATGCATGGATGTAATTTGGGGGGGCATATCCCCTGCACTTATTCAAAAGGCAGTTTTTGCAGTGTTACGCTCTGCCATTTCTTGCTAACATGTGATTGGCCATTTCCACTGTCTCTCCATTTGGTTGTAAACAGCGTATTTAGTTGACAAGGAATTTGTGAACACCTGCCACTGTAAGTTGTTATCATGGTAGGCATTTGAATCTGTGCCTGTGTTTGGAAGCTTTGGATGAAGTGATTTTGTTGAAATGTTAATAATTAACCCTTCTGTGGTCTTTGGGTCAAATTGACTCATGTTAACTGCTTATTTTTACAAAAAAAAATTTGTATAATTGTATGGAAATAAAGCATATTGACCATACGTTCCAAAAATAAGTGAAACATTGGTGGCAATGAGTTGAAGTTGACTAACAAGTTGAAGCACAAAATTTGTTCATAATTTTATGCAACATACTTTTAACAGTTTATTAATATTTAATATTTTATTAGTATTTAATTAATGATTAATATCCAAGTGTTATAATTGTATTATTTATAATAACTATTAATAGTTATTATTAAAAGTAACTAGTAATTATTAATACAATATAATTAACCTATTTTTAAGTTACGTATTCATATTTATTAATAATTAATAATCATTTAATTTATGTTCAAGCCTGCATCACGCCATACCCCATAGGAATGAAACCACATGTGTCCCCCTCACTTCTGAAATCAAAATTTTGTCCCCACTAATAAAAAAACACCCAAATTTTGCAAAAAGTTATATGCTAAGATGAGGTGGAATGGTTAGAATATTACTAAAGAAATAAAAAATAAATAACATGAAGTAAAAAGGTTTTTCAAGTGAACAATGATGTATTAATGTGTAAGTCTGTAAACATTATGTATGATTCATTAATTTCTTTTTTACAGCATAAGCACAGCTGTGAACTGTTGTTTGCTTACAACAAACATCTCACCCACTACCCAATACTCCACACAAGTGGCCAACTTATATTTTTAGTTAGCATGGTCAGGACATCTGCACTTAGAAAACGCTTAGTTGTGCTATCTGCACAGAGTTTTAATGCAGATCTAGGGTCTGTACAGTACCCTGTTTTTGCATTAAAAAGATTGCAGAGAGTTGTAAAGATGATTCTGTTAAAAACAGAAAGTTAAAAGTTAAAAAGTTAAATCTCTCCACCAATTTTTTTATTTTTTTTCTGATGAAATTTAAAAACATGCAAAAAATAGTCAATAAATGTTTTGTATTGAAACCCAGCGATGAACTATGAGAGCCAGCTGTTCATATACTGTGTAATATATCTCAGACCATCACATGCCACATTGTTATAAGATTAACATTATTTGCTTTATTTCTGAGTGAACATAGCGTTTTATTTCGTGTATATTGCCATGACTATTCAGTCAATATTACTGCCAGGTATCTTACTGCTGTAAAGTCAATCTAACACACAGCATGAAACAGCACATGTATTTTTAAATGCATGTATTCTCTTTGACTGCCTTGGAGTGTCTGCTGAAAAAGGTCAGCTAATTTTAGAAGCAGAAATCAAAGAAATGATTCTGTGAAGTCTACAAATAGATAAAACCTTCTTTAAAGGCTTCTTTAAATACATCAGAGCTGATAGTCGTAGAGCACTTCAAAAGTTGGGTGTTTAGATCTATGCAGAATAAAGAGATGCATTGCAATAACTGGACTCAAATGTGCACATCATGTCCATGTGCATCAAATAGATTACCTCACACTGTGAATCTTTGCCTTTCAATACATTCATTCCTTCTTTTTGTGTAGGATTGGACTTTAGATGAGTGGAAACTGATCAGCTCTGCTATTCTCAGATCCAATGCTGTCCATGTATTAGCTTTGTTTACACATGAGTCTGATATTTAAATGTCTTTTTCTCCTCAGTATCATGACAATGACAGTGCTGCTCTGTGTCTGAAGAACAGATCGTCCTTTGAGCACCAACACCACCATCTGTTACACTGCCTGGAGAAAACCACGGTGAGAACTCCTATCAGGTTTATGTTTAACAGAGCACTAGCCAGCCTAAGGCACCTTAACATTTAAAATGGCCTGACTAAAAAGCTTTGGTTTAGTTTGACAGAACACTCACATTGCTGATGCAGAAACCATTTATTTCAGTGTAACACTTTTTGAAGGGGAACAGCATATGGGAATGTCACTGAATATGCAGAGAATGGCATAAATTGAGTAATTTTTTATGTATGTGGTCCTCAAGATAAGGGAAAATGAGGCAGAAGTACAATGAAAGTATCTAACCTAGTTTTAAAAAGTTTCTTATCAATTTAAATGATCAAAAATGCATCTGACAAATCGTTTCAACAATATAGCTTCTTATAAAATAGTGTTCCTGTGGCTCAATTTGACCCTTAAAAGGTGTAAGTTGATCCGGCTCAGTGGGTAAGTTGCACCATATGGGGATAAACTAATCATCTAACTGAATCTGAATCAAAACCGTGTCAAATTTTCTTAAAAATGTATTTAAAATCCCTTTTCCCATCGACAAAAAGTCATGTTTAGTGTCTTAAATTAAATTATATATACTGAACAAAAATATTAATGACTTTTTCTATGTACACAAAAGGCCTTTTTCAGACTGTGTGTATGGCTTTGTTTTGTGAATGGTTTGCTGTTTTCAGTGTTGTGAATCAAGTGGCCCATGGTGGCCGTGGCGTAGAACACCTCTCCAACATGCCATACATCATCAAATGTGAGGATTTGCCCACTCAAATCAGTTACAACAACAAACTGCAGTCAGGTGGAGACCCCAATGAGGATGACGAGCATGTAGATGAGCTTCTCTGAAACAGTTTCTGACAGTTTGTGCAGAAATTCTTATGCAAACCGATTGTTGCAGCAGTTGTCGCTTGAAAAAGTCTTAGATCTTTGAGTACAGGTTATGCATAATGGGAACAAATAACAAAAGTGTTGCATATATAATTTTGGTCAGTAAAGAACCAACCAAATGAAATGTAAAATTAAATATTTTTAATTTGTTTTTCTGAAACAATTTGTTAAACACCAAAGTTGTGTCAACAAAGTTTTCAAAAACAGAGTAAACAGATTTTATTGAATAAATGTGAATAAAAACTTATTTAGAGTTCATTTTTGAATAAATTACACATTTTATTCAAAAGGTTTAAGTGTAAAATAATATAAAAAATTAATACCCAAATGAATGAGTACACTAAAAATATATGATAATTATAATTATATGATAAACTAAACCATCTGCATAATATTACATTGAAATACAAGTTTATACTTATTTTTGACTGCCTTTGCCCCATTGCATCATACATACTTGTAGATCTGGATCAATTTGCTTTGATCTAGCAGCCATTACATCCAATATACACAAATTTTGCTGAAGCCAAAAACAGTTTCTAAAGTAACCATTATTTCCCCTTTTCACACTCTGCCAGAAATGAGGGGTAATTCCAAAATGGTTGGACATGACAATTAAAGTACACAATTGCCAAGATACAGGGGGAGAGTCAACTTACACATCGACTCATCTTACCCCAATCTCCCTTACATACAATTATGTATGACTACAAAGGTTCATAGTCCAGTCACAAATGGCAGACATGCTGTCTTGCAGACCACAATTGAGTACATATGCAAGAACCATGATCCTAAACGGTGTTCAGGAGCACCTTCTGTGTGCCTTTACTGGATTTTGTGGATTCAGAAAGGGTTTTTTACCCAAAACATGTTTCAAAGTGGTTTTGAGTGTGCAGACGCACATTGAATCCCCAAAGTGTGCATGAACTTCTGAAGAAAAATGCAGAGCTTTGGGCACCATTTGTGCAAGGCTTGGATAGGTCAGTTGGTGCATGTCTTAATGAACTATACAGAATGCAAGTAATAAACAAAAACTTCTGCTACAGCTTTGAATACTGTATGTGGAGAAGAAAATTAACTGGATTCTTCTTCAATCTGTAAATGAGAACCTCTTTCCACCTTTCAACAGAACCATGAATTCACGGACGAGCTGACCTACAGTGAAATGTGTATGACAGAGTCAGTGGGATACCGCACCAGCCGCAGTACTTCTCTCTCCAGCCAGCAGGGGGTGTCCTCTTCTTGTTGTCCACGCAGGGCCAAGAGGAGAGCCATACGCCTGGCCAACTCTACTGTGTCAGTCAGCCGTGGCAGTGTGCAGGAACTGGACACCCTACAGGTGCAGAAAAGCTCCACTGGCCCCCAAAGGTATATCAGTGCATCATTCTAAATACACATACAGAGAGTGCAAGACATCAATTTGAAACATGTCAGTACTGTTCAGAAATGTTTAATAGAAGATTCAATCTAATATAATAGAAGACATTCAATCAACGGTTTAGAATGATAAAATATATAATGTTTCCTTTTATATTAATGCCCTGTTCATTTGTTTGCTTTTAGTATATCTACTGCATCACTTTACCTGTTCCTGTTCCATTTGTCATTCTTTTTACATCAATGTTTACCTCTGTGTGGCATCCCGGACGAGCCCCCAATTTATGTTACGACTTGAGCTCGTTCCCAAGCCACATCATAAAGGAGGGACGCCACACAGAGGGTTAAATATAACAAGATAGTTTATTAAAGAAAACTTAAAGAAAAATAAACAAATCATAAGTGTCTAGGGTATGATTGAAGTGATATGTGTGATTGAATGGATGGATGTTTTGTCAGTAAAATGAAATGTGTGGAACAAAAGTATGGCACAAAATAGAGATATTATCCTTGTGAGGAAGAAAGGCCACTTTATACACCTATACAGGTGTATCCAATAACCTATGGGCCAGTCAGGATCAGCACCGCCCATGCACTGACAGCCAGATACCTGAAGGGGGCCCCAGAGGTTGTCACACTTAACAAAGTATAACAGCACCCCATAGTGGTAGCTCACAGTATTTGAGCAGTATGAATCAAATTCTACCATGCTGACTCCTTCTGCATGGGCGGTATCATTGCTGTTCTAAATGTAAATATGTGAAAGAACTAATGTTGCAGACTGATTGCAAATTAATTGTTCAAACATGGCATCATGATCCAGGCTAAATGACTTTTGTCCATTCATGTGAAAAGAAAACTTGCTGAGACAAAGTTATTTGATGTCAAAGCATGAGGCAAACCATTTTGATATTCTGTAGAGGGTCTAAAAAGTAATCATATTTGATTTTCATAAACCTCATACATCAGTGCACAGATGGCTCATGGACAAAAAAAGAAATAGCAGGGACATGCTGCTATATGCTCTTAAAGGTACAGTATGTAATATTTTGGGTTATCTTTTAGCAGAATTTAAGATAATCAATAATAAAAATGATTAGAAACACATCTAATCATTATAAACTAAGAAGTCGTTTGATTATTTTACCTTAGAATAAGCTGTTTATATCTACATTGGTCGTGGGTCAAACACTGACTGAGGCCAACATGTTGCATCGCCATGTTTCTACAGTAGTTTGAAAAGGACAAATGAGGCTAGCAAAAACCGTTTGTGTTGTAATGACGAATTGGCCACTCAAATTTGATGGCGCTGTAGCTTTCTTTTCCCGTTGGCTGACATAAAACAGGAGAAGAACATATACCAATAAAACCTCAATACATGGAGGAGAAGCAAGAATAAAGTTTTTTTGGTTTATTTGTTAAGATGGCTGAACATTCTTATGCTCGTCAAGAAGAGAAAACACAACTTCAATCGTCAAAGAAAAGAAACCATGATGAAACTTAGCTTCATATTCGTGTGCGCAGTGTTTTTCCCCCATTCCACCTTAAATGGTGCTGCAGGACATTGTAGCACATCAGAGCTGAACACTACTGCAGCTTTTAAGGTGGAATGGGAGATTTGTAGCTGCATACTAGTTTGCGAGCTTAGTTAATATGAGCTCCTTGTGTGAACTGTTATCGGCTGAAGTGCCTTCTTCAGAGCATGGCAAGCTTACCTTGACTAGAGAAAAATGTGTATCCTGCCTGCATTATCTGTCTACAGTGAAGCAGTTTGATGTGTTTACTTTGTTACTTTGTTTGCACAGAAAACAGCTAACGTTTACAATAGCACTACTGAAGTGCAGAAAATATGTTTCGTCTGCATTGTAGCTATGATCATTTTACATATTACACTTCATAAATTTCTAATTAAAGTTAATCTTACCACTTGACATATCACTAGCTCTGAAGCTGCTATTAGACATCACGTTCAGGAGTATCAAAGATTTATGACATCTTACGGCCACCGTAGAGACTCCTTCGTGTTTGGAAGAGATGGGCTGTGGAAAGAGTCTTCAGTTGGTTACAATATGGAAACTAAACCACTAGATGTCGCTGGAAACTACATACTGTGCCTTTAATACACAGTCTGCAGCTGTCTGAATGATTTTGTATGAAACTGGTAAGATTACTAAGGCTGGATTTTCAATACATTTTGATTGATTGAAACATATATTTCAGTTTTTCTCAGTTGATTTGGTACATTTCTCACATCATGATTTACATCATCGTGACAACCAGTGCATTTCTCAAAACAGTTAGTGCAAACAGCAAAAATCAATGAAACACCTGCAAAAGCCTGTACCTCACACAGAATTCTTTGTTTTTGCCTCAAATATTGCAATATTTATGTCAATCAACTAGTCAGTGCCATCAGAATGTCTAGTCTGTGTGTCATTGCCTATAAACAAGGCCGTCAGAATACTTAGTCATGTTGTCAGTGTGTGATTACAGAAATGCTGCACATTCTGTGGTCTATCAATTGAATGTATCAATTTCCTGTATGTGGGAGACTGACCGAAAGAAAATGGACTGGAATCTAATTTATTCAGTAATATTATTTTACTGTATTGTTCAAACTGCAATTTGATGATAAAAAAAATCAGATAGAAATTCAGGAAAGACAGACAACTGTTTGGCACACTCTATAACACAAAGGAAAAATGACAAAATTATTTACTCTAAACATTCAAAACAACCTCAGACAACAACTTAAGGAATTATGGTGCTGCGACTGATGTTGACACTTGATCCACACTGGATATCTTTCCTTGCAATGCAGTGTGTAAGAAATCTCCTGGAGTGCCTAATCCAGCCTCTGCAGGCATCTGCTGTGATGTCCTCACAAGCTGCATCCACGACAGTCAGCAGGGTCATCTGGGTGTGCGGCTGGTGATTGTACACCTTCCATCTCCAGGCTGAGAAGAACTCCTCAGTTGGGTTCAGGGATGGGGAACAGGGTGGGAGGAACTCCATCAGCATTCTATTATAAGTGGTAAACCATTGCTTGATGTTGTAAGAGTGGTAACAACTCACAATATCCCAAATAACAACATATTTGGGCAAGTCCTCTTACATCACACCTCTCTCATTATCAGGGATAAGAGGGTGAACAAGAATGTAATGAGATGCTATGTGTCATAAGGCACTATAATGGGAATATGTATAAGCAGCACACATTGTGATGTTTCCTCCACGTTGGCCTGGTACATCAGTGGTAGCCCTTTAGCCAATAATTTTTCGACCACGCCTTCTGTATTTTGCAAGTTTGAAGCCTCTTACAGGTATAAAAGTGTGGAGCAGTTCTCCTGATTACAGCTTTATGATACAGTACATATACAGTAATGTTCATCTTGGACAAGAAACAGTTACAGATGTTTCAGCCAGTCCAAATGTGTCAATATGCATAAAGGTTTAACCTGTACATACTGGTACTGTAGCTCCTTCGCTCTGTCACCATGTCTTTGAAATGGAACTTTGTACAGCTGGTTCATGCTCATCTGGAGTCACTGAGAGCTGTTTGATTATTGTTTGATCTAAACCTTCACAAATTCGCCTTCTTACCTGAATGCCAAGATTCACCTTGGATGATTGTGAGGATAAATGACCTAAATTTACCAAAAACGTTCATAGAAATGTACAAATGATGCCTGAGAGATTATGAGAACATGTTCAGCACTTTTGCATGTAGTGACCGAGGCGATGACCCAAAGCCTAAAGGTTTTGGAGGGTGAGACAGTTCAACAGACAATAAGCAGAACACATTTTGATGAACATGACATAAGCAGCTGATAATGTAAAAAACAGCAGATAATTGTACATGACCATTTGCATGAATGTACAAAAGCATTTGCAAAATGAGAAACACAATGAGAAACGATATTATGATGTGCACAAGTGACAAAGAGATGTGGAGACTGTATGAATAGTTTTGAGAATTTCAATTCTGATGTGAGAAATGAACCAAATCGACTGAGAATAACTAACAATTAAATCGCCTAACATAAAGCACCCTTTAGTTGCAGGAAAATAATGCTGTGTGTGTGTGTGTGTGTGTGTATTTTCTTGCACAAGCAGCCGCTCCAGCCTTAACGCCAGGACAGAGGATCTGAAGTTAAACTGTGAGCAGCGAGATTACACAGCGGCCATTATCAGCATCCCCACGCCTCCCGCCAACACGCCAGATGAGAGCCTGCCACCGTCACCTGTCGTGCCAGGCATCCTCCGCAACTCCCGCAGCACCTCCTCATACACCCATGAGACTGTCAAGATCTCATCCTTATAACCCCCTCCAAGCACATGGGCTTACCCCCACTGCACAATGGGAAGGAGGGGGCTTCTCCTGCCAGATGTCCAGATAACCCCTCCCCCAACAACAACAACAATATATGGAGTTATTCTTTAATAATAGCACTTGACTATGTCTTCATCCAGACCCAACGCAACCCCAACAAACTGATGCAGAGGTTCTGTTGGACTCGAGGTGAAAAAACATAGTTCAAATCAACAGAAAGACATAACTTTTTGTTTGCCTATGACTGTCTGTGGGGAGTTTATACTGGACTGAGATTCTTTCGCAGACCTTCACTGTTGATTCTGGACATGAATGGACAAATGAAAGAGAAAAAACAGTATTCCAAGTGTTCTTTTGGATTTTTTTTTTATTTTGTTTTGTTTTGGATCAAAAACTAACTTTAACGCCATGGTCAGTCACACTGTATCTTAAAATGATACCCATACACAGTCATGGTGGCACTGAAGGCCTTTTACTTTACCAGATATGCAACGTTTAAACAAGCAGAATTTACCGCCTATACGTTTATTGTGCAGGGAGAGATTATAACGAGTATGAATACAAAGTGTTATATTCCAATAGAGACATCTTCACAGAGAGATGTATGAATACTGTATTCTGCAATAGATTCACAAAAAAAAAAAAAGTTCTGGAAGTTATGGTTGCGATTCAGCAGGGCAGTATATATGTATCATAATTTGTATCATACTTCACATGCATCTTCCAACCTTACCAAAACAAAACAAAAAGAGAGTGAGAGAGAGAGAGAGACCCACCCTACTCAGACATGCATGTTGTACAGTAGATTGCAGAGAATGGAGCAGCTACGACGCTATCCCACCTATTTTTGCATGGAACTTCTTTTCCCTACGTTTCGTTCGGTCCAATTTTTTTTTCCCGACATCAGTGGAAAAGAAAAATAACATTTATAGAATATTACTGATCAAAAGCGTTGCACCGAAAAGTGCACAATATCTTTAAAAAAGAGAAATATAAATGAAAAAGAAAAAAAATACATTCAGGCATGTTCTTCGCGGAAATGTTCAACCGGAGTGTATGATTACAGGTGTGTGTGTGTGTGTGTGTGTGTGTGTGTGTGTGTGTGCGACTGGGGCTGGTGGATAGGACGTGTATACATTGATCACAAATATGCATGGATACCGTTGTAGGTATGATTTCTTTTTTAAACGTGTTTGCTCCTTTTGGGAAGTAAATAGCAGACGAGAGATTTTACAGCATCTCCCTGTATGTCCATATGAATGGAGGTGGAGAACGGCACTGTCATATGGTTCACCCAAGCTCATAACTGGGATTTATTTAAGTCGGATCAGTCGGCCTTGTAATTCCGTGTCTCATCTCAACATGGTTGTGCATCAGTGCTGCCAGACTTTTCCGTTTTAGTTTGCCTTTGAGTTCACATAACTGCTGAGTTGATCCTTTTCTGATTACTCACATGCAACAGCAACAAAACTGGCAATAAGAACATCATTATTTTCATAAAAGCGAGAAAAAAAAAATACTCTTTTTAATTTTCCATGGAAATGACATAAACTTGCACTTGACTGTGATGAGAAATGTATTTTGCAACTCTGTTTACAGGCATCGTTCCAAAGTTATTTTTAATCTTTGTTTGTTTGTTTGTTTCTTTGTTTGTTTAATTGTTTTTTTTTCATCCAGTTGTATTTGGGGATGTAAGGTAATGGGACTTGGAGCTGGTCGGACACCTGCCTTCGTTTCAGCATACAGAGACTGTATGGACAGCGTCAAGTAGGAGGATGAATGAGAGTTAGATATGAAAAGCACAGAGGTGTATAGTCTATTCCACAAATAAAGTGAACAGAACTCAGTTATATTTCATGTGTGGTGAGTCATTCACATCACTGAACATATACAGTATGTACAGTACATTTGTTAGACCAATTCTTGTGTGTGGCTCTAGCCAGCACTAAATGTAAGTTATATAATGTGAGAAAAGGCAATCAGCCAATCATATCAGACCTGTCCAAATGTTTGTGGACACCCCTTCTAATGAAAAGTTGCTGATAGACCTGTGCAAACACAAACACACACAACTTGTCCCTGTAGAGAAGTACTGCCAATAGAACAGGACTCTCTGAAGCAAACAATCATTTGGCACCATGCCTTATGCCAGGTGTGGGCTAGAGTTAAGTTTTTTGTAGCAACACATTTTTATACCAATGCCACAAATGAGGGATCTGGAGATTCAGAACCCATAAAATTCTTAACTAGTGACTAATGCATTTTAAAAACTTACAGTACAATCTGCAAATGTGCAAATATTGTGATGACTGTGTAAAAAAAATACAGTGCTGTGCGCATGTGCAGTGGTTTTCAGTCCCTGATAGTCATATTGTGTGCATTAAGGAGTCTGACAGCCTGATGGATGAAACCGTTGGACAGTCTAGCAGTGAGGGTCTGAATGCTGCCATATCTTCTACTCGAAGGCAGCAGCATGAAGAGACTGTATGATGGATGTGACGAGTCCTCCACAATGCTAAGAGCTATTGTGCTGAGAGCAATGAGCTAGTAATATTGCTTAACTGTTAATCTCACCACTGAATTTGAGTCTGCAGCTATCTCTTATCAGGCACTGTATCCACAGACGTCTTTGCCTTTATTTTATTCAGCAGGTAATAAAAAGCCAAAATGTCACTAGGTTAACAGGTGGAACAATTAAAAGCGAATAAAACACAGACTTCAAGATTCAAGATTGTTTTAACATCTAATACATTTTTAATTCTGCAGTTTTATGTACATACATTTAAATCTGTAAGTCCTCTAACATTTATGTTTGTTTCAATGCTCAAAAATGACAAGCGTGGGAAGAATGTAAAGAGACTTTTTCCTTATCTATTCACATCAAAGTAGTACAGCTGTGGCCTTGCAGTTAAGGGACCAGCCTGGCCAGAAGGTCATCTGTTCAATCTCCTGAAGTAACAGGACATGACTGAAGTGCCCTTGAGCTGTGCACCTAATCCCCAGCTGGTCCCCGGGCACCATGGATAGGGCTGCCTACTGCTCTGGGCGATTCTCACTGACCCCTTGGATGTGTGTTCACAAGTGTGTGTGTTTCACTGCATATGCTGAGGTCAAATTCCCCTGTGCAGACACATTGGTCACGTGTCACTTTCACGTTTCAAATTCAAATCAATCTCTTCAATCAGTCTACTCAAACCCATATATGGTGCTGACTGAGTACACCTCATTTATGTGTTTATAACTCGCCATAAAAGTTATTTAACCCTCTCATGACTGCACTAAGAAACTATCATTATAAACCACTGAGTAAGGCAATGCGCCAATCAGGTCAGACCTGGTAAACTGTAAGCCAATCATATCAGAACTGGGGGCGGGTCTCTAGTCATACTCGCTGACGTAAATGACATCAGGTGGTAAACGCTGCGGTCGTGACAGGATTTCGGCTAAAAACTAACAAAAATAAACATGAAAACTTATTCATAAATATACAACCGATATAATGAAACAATTACTAGCTGCAGAGTGAATTTACCTGTATACTTTATGGATTTGTATAAATTATGGTCAGTACAGCCCAAGTATGTAATGCTACTGGCTGATTTTTATCTAGTTAACGTTAGCATGTTATCATAGCTAACTAAGTAAAGGTTAAGGTGACGTCACGCTTACACATATCAGATACCCAAAATATTCAGTTATTAAAATATTTCATTTCATTTTTTTCACAAAATTGACTTCAAATAGTAGCATTAAAACGAAAAAAGGCATACATATAAAAAAATAATATATGACAGTTAACTTATGAACACAAATTAACTTTTTCTCATAATATTCTGATCTTTGCACTAGAATTTGACACTTTTGCGTGAGATAAAGTGAGACTTAAGAGGCAGCATAACAGTGAAATTATACTAATTACTATTTAGCAGTTTGTTTTTTGTTGTCGATTAAGTAATATAGTGAAATATAATGAATCTTATGCAGTATTCATATTGTACAAGTAAATAAAGCTACTATAAAGGACATATTAACAACTATAAATGATAACTATAATGTATTCAAAGCTATTGGTTAACCATTTAGTGATGTTGAGTACTATTATAACCTACCCAGCAGGCACAGAACCTCATTGCAATGTTGTATCAACGATGCAGGAATGTAGAAAATGTTGTCAGAATGCCTGCTGGGGAGATACCATCAAAATACATCTCAAACAGAATGAAACGGTAAGTAGGTAAATAGTGAAGATGCCTGTATACTACTGTATATGGATTTGTTGTAAATGATGGTCAGTGTAGCTGCTGACTGTTGAGGGTTTTTTATACAGCTATTAGTGTGTTAGCTAGCTAGTGAACTGTTTACATGTCTATGGGAAGTTGGCAACCGCTTCTTTTCCAACTGCTGCTGATACATCATCATTGGGCAGCCGACATGCTCGTAGGAAAGTGCAGGATCCCCGGCTTTGCAGGATCGGCTGGCAGACATCTGAGCCAGTGTACATTAGTTAGAAGTGATGAGGTACCCTATTATGTACATCAGACAAATCACATCCATTACCTATGTTAATAATTTTGCACACTACTCCAGCTGAATGGTGTGCTCACTTATTTATATTTTAACAAACCTTGTCCCGTGGTGTTTGATTTAATTCCAAACCCGGGATGGTCATAATGTTCTGATATGACTGTGTACTTTCTTTTATAGGAAAGTAAATCTAAATTACTATCTGAGGTCATCTACAGACCCAGTAGCTAGAGATCAGTCATGGAAGAATGAGTTGTCTTTTAAACCATGATAGTGTCACATGTTAAATCTTCTACATAATGCATTGTCCCTTGGTGTGAACTAGCATAGATTTTAATAACTTTGTTTAGCCTCTTTAGATATGTGTCTCATTGACAAAACTGTGAGAAAGCTAAGTTTGCTAGCTCTCAGCTATTATGAACTCTTCTTGTTCTTTTTCTGGATTCTAGATTTCGAACACATTAGCTCACACATTAGCAACTGCATGGCTTCTAACTGCAATTGCACCTGTTTCTGGTGATCTGGATTTAATTTAGATTTTGTCAAAGAGACTTGAAGTATAAACAAGCAAACATGGAACAAGTCTGAATGTCACAAAGCCAAAATAGTTTGGTGTGGTGCCATTGTGATGCAAGATAAAGGTCACTCAAGATTTGGAATGGATTGATTTCCAAGACTTTGTGCCACCTGCTGGTCTAATGTGCCATCTAGTGTTCATCAAATTATATGCTCTGTTTGAATCAGAAAAATACTGAAAGTGATGCCTCAAAACATCCACTCTTTATTAGATGGTTTTTAAAAGCACTATTTTAAGTGTCTGTGAGTGTGAATAATGTTTTTACAGTTTAAAGAATGTCAATAGAATTAACACAAAGACTCTGTGGCAAATAAGGGTATTTTACAGAAATTTATGATCACCTCAAAAACCTTTTTTTAGAGTGAAGGTCATTACTGAAAAAAAAATCCCAAAATGGTGTTATTATAGGACAAGGCACAAATGGCATTGGCTCTCAATTTTAATGTAAGCTTATGTAAAAAGTGTTTATTACAAGTCATTTCGGACTTTTGTGCAAGACATCAAATCATCATAAAATTGTGGACTCTTCTTTTTTTCTTGATTTGCACCAATGAAACCCATACAGAAGCTCAAAAGTTTTTGTCAGCACCACAGTTCACTGGCAATGACCTGTGCCACTTTTTACTGTACAGCATTCACACCCATAAAGAATCACAGAAAAGACCATAGTTTGGACAAATGATGTTCAAATCATGTACAAATGGCATATTGTCACGGTCATAAATACCTAGTACCTCAACAGTTTAACCTAGTAACTCTGTTTCATGATGAGTAGACCAGTGCATTGTATACATAATATGTTTACAAAATTAAATCTTGCGTAATTAATTAAAGCTAACTTTATGAATTTGTCTTACAAAATTAGTATATTGTGAAACCTGAGTTTGATTTATGTGGAAATCTGCTATATCTAATACTAGTTTTAAAGCTTCAGCACTTATGACAGTCTCTCACAGCATGTGCCGAGCAACCACAAAACCACAGTGTACTAACATGTTTCATATGTACTGGCACATTTATCACACAGGATTTGATTTGTGATATGTGTGAGTACTGTGAGCCATGGTAATATTCACTATAAGGTTTTAAAGTCAAGGAATGGCACATTTTTATTTTATTGACTATTAAACTGGAGCAAGGGACTCTAGTGGGGTTATGATCCTCATTTCAATTTCATAGTCAGAACCCTGAGAGGAAAAGACTTCTATCCATATATGATTATATAAAAATTGGCTGCAGTAGCTACATCTGTTTAGATAAACATTTAAATATACATTTGTTGCATCTGAGTAGTTATATAAAAATAGAATATGGGTGGAAGGTTCATTTTTGTTCATAATTTAATTCAAAAAGGTAAACTGTCATGTATTTTATATTCATTACATGTGAAGTGACATATTTCAGACTTTTTCAGGCTTTTTTATGTTATTTTTATCAGTATGACTTATAGCTTATGAAAATAATCAATCCAGTACCTTACATTATTAGAATGTTTTATTGCAAGTTTGAATAAATTACTAGTAAAACAGTATAAATACTCAGCTTCAGCTGCTACATTTGCAGTGTCAAGCCACTCCTGAACCAAACATCATCATAGGTGTCTTACCTGGACAGGAGGCAAAGATCTGGACTGTTATATGATCAAATTTGAACCAAAAATCGTCATATTTTTTATTTTTATTTAAATTATGAACAGAAATTAACTATGCTATTTGATTTTTTTATGTATGGCTGTATTAGGGTTTTGAAGGGGGATCCTGTACCCTTGAAGCGAGTATTGCTTTACAGCAAAGGTTCCTAATTCCAGTAATGCATCCTTCTATTTTGCATATTAGTAATAAAGCCACAACAAATCATGTGGTACAGGGTTACATCATGGCCAGTAGTCCTAAACTGTAGTGCACAGTATAAAGAGGAATAACAAACTGACTGATTGACTTTGATGGTGCTGAAAAGAACCAGGGATTGTGACGTCTACAATGGAAATATAGTCACTTTATTTACTATCCAAAACTGCCAGTGCACCTTTGCATTTTATATGTTATGTTGATATTGGTAAATCAGTAGTCAGTCCCAGTAATAAGTTTAGGTCTTTATGGACTGTTTTGTTTGCATTTAGCTTTTCAGCAATGAATAAAAATAAATCAAAATAAATTTTAGTCAGTTTAGTTGGGGCTCGTATGCGAGTGCCTGATGGCCGGGCCTTTGCCCACGGGGCCCGGCCGGGCCCAGCCCGAACTGGCGACGTGGGCCTGACCTCCTGTGGGTTCACCACCCACAGAGGCAACC
>BRDA01013471.1:25415-42442 GCA_036984385.1 Crenuchus spilurus | reverse complement strand
CGTCCGGGCCAGCCGAGGCCAGCACACTGCCCCATAGACCCCCAGAGACGCTGGGCGTCCGATGGGCGGGACAAAGCCCGGCAATTATCCAATCCGGGAATGAGTGAGAGGAAAGCCGCATCGTTACCAGTGATAAGAAGCTGATTCTGAACAAAAGTTGAGCGCGTTGTAGCGCATATTTTGTCAATGACATGTACACAAAACAGTATATTATTCATCACTTATTTTTAACATTTTAGGGGAAGCTGAGCTTCCCTTGCAGTCTTAGAGCAATCGCCACTGAACTCCACACATTAAGTCTACAACAGTGTAACTCCACACATTCCGTCTACAACATTGTAACTCTACCCATTCAGTCTACAGCAGAGTAGCACCACACATTCAGTCTACAACAGTGTAACTCCACCCATTCAGTCTACAGCAGAGTAGCACCACACATTCAGTCTACAACATTGTAACTCCACCCATTCAGTCTACAGCAGGGTAGCACCACACATTCAGTCTGCAGCAGTGTAACTCCACCCATTCAGTCTACAGCAGAGTAGCACCACACATTCAGTCTGCAGCAGTGTAACTCCACCCATTCAGTCTGCAGCAGGGTAGCACCACACATTCAGTCTGCAGAAGTGTAACTCCACCCATTCAGTCTACAGCAGAGTAGCACCACACATTCAGTCTGCAGCAGTGTAACTCCACCCATTCAGTCTGCAGCAGTGTAACTCCATACATTCAGTCTACAGCAGGGTAGCACCACACATTCAGTCTGCAGCAGTGTAACTCCACTCATTCAGTCTACAGGAGTGTAGCACTACACAATCAGTCTACAACAATGTAAATCCACACATTCAGTCTACACCAGTGTAACTCCACCCATTCAAGCTATAGCAGTGTAACTCCACCCATTCAGCCTACATCAGTTTAGTTCTGGTGGTGGGGGTACTGAAAACTTTAAAAGTTGGTGGGGGCAGAATCTGGCATTTTTGCACATTTTGGGGATTGGTGGGGTGATCAGGTGGGGTGGGATCATTCTTTAAATCTACCTTTTGTCAGCTGGTGGAGTTTCTTGATTCGCTGGCTGCTCCTGTAGGTCTGGCAAGTTGGCGAAGTCGTCCTGTTCAGCCAATCCGATCGCCAGAGAGAGAACCACCATTTTCCCCTCCCTGCACAACACACACACACAGATTCAGCCCTGTTTGCTGTTTATGGATACAAATGAAGCTGAAGTGGTAAAAATGTGAAGTAGGTCACGTTAGGAGTCAGAGGAATATCTGGGGTAAATATGTGAGACTCGATGTGACACAATGTTCTCTCTTTCTCTCTCTCTCTTTATCACACACACACACACACACACACACACACACACACTGGCAGTGTCCTGAAGCTGCTCATGCCTCAGTGTTCGATCTGCCTCAAGCAGTGATAGTGACTCACTCTTTCCTGCCACTCGTCCTCCTCTCCTCCTCTCTTTTCTTTCCTGCTGTTCTCTCTCCTGCTCTCCTGAGCTCACTCTTTATATTCACTGAACCAAACACTGCAAAACAATCACCTCAAATCTAACAGAAATAATTTTTGCTCATTCAAAAAGGTAAATTATCATATATTTTATGTCTATTACACATAAAGTGACATTTGATCAGTTGATGGTCAGTAGTAGTGTTGGCACTGTGGGCAGCTGTTGGGTATCTCCATAAAGCTAGTCAGGAGATGGAAGCATTAAGTGCTCTAAAATCTCCTGGTAGGTGTTGACTTTGGACTAAACACAGTGGACCAACACCAGCACCTCAAAACCACCACAAACTGCAGAAACTGCACACTGGACTTCAGACACTCTGGATTGTGTGTGTCTCTCAGATTCTATGAGCTGATTTACTTGGGAATCTACTACAGTGGGACAAAAAGTATTTGGTCAGCAACTGATTGTGCAAGTTCTCCTACTTAGAAAGATTAGAGAGGTCTATCATTTTCATCATAGGTACACTTCAACTGTGAGAGACAAAATGAGAAAAAAATCCAGGAAATTTATTTGTAAATTATGGTGGAAAATAAGTATTTGTTCAATAACAAAAGTTCAACTCAATACTTTGTAACAACCTTTGTTGGCAATGAAAGAGGTCAAACATTTCCTGTAAGTCTTCACCAGGTTTGCACACACTGTAGCTGGTATTTTGGCCCATTCCTCCATGCAGATCTCCTCTAGAGCAGTGGTGTTTTGGGGCTGTTGCTGGGCAACACGGACTTTCAACTCTGGAAGGTCCAGCAATGTTCCATCTTCAATGTTCTCAATGATGGAAGGAGGTTTTGGCTTAAAATCTCACAATACATCATTTTTCCCTTAACACGGATTAGTCCCAAAGCATGATGTTCCCAACCCCATACTTCACAGTAGGTATGGTGTTCTGGGGATGCAACTCCAAACATGGCGAGTGGAGTTGGTACCAAAAAGCTCTATTTTGGTCTCATCTGACCACATGACCTTCTCCCATGCCTCCTCTGGTCATTGGCAAACTTTAAATGGGCCTGGACATGTGCTGGCATGAGCAGAGGGACCTTACATGCCCTGCATTATTTTAAACCATGATGGCGCAGTGTGCTACTAGTGGTCTTCTTTGAGACTGTGG
Organism: Crenuchus spilurus; assembly: GCA_036984385.1. NCBI lineage: Eukaryota > Metazoa > Chordata > Actinopteri > Characiformes > Crenuchidae > Crenuchus > Crenuchus spilurus. Next base: position 39,824 of record BRDA01013471.1, on the reverse strand, counting down.
TCCCAGCTCTCTTCAGGTCATTGACCAGGTTCTCCAGTAAAGGTCGGGGCTGACTCCTGACCTTTCTCAGAATCATCCTTATCCCTCGAAGTGAGATCTTGCATGGAGCCTCAGACAGTCATCTTGTGTTTCTTCCTTTTTCTAATAATTGTGCCAACAGTTGTTGCCTTCTCACCAAGCTGCTTGCCTATTTCCTGTAGCCCATTCCTTAGAAAGCTCTTTGGAGTGTGATTGATTGAGAGTGTGGACAGGTGTCTTTTATAGACATAAAAAGTTCAAACAGATGCAATTAATACAAGTAATTAGTGCAGCATAGGAGGGCTTCTTAAAGTAGAACCAACAGGTCTGCAAGAGACAGAATTGTTGCTGGTTGATTATTGACCAAATACTTATTTTCCACCATAATTTACAAATAAATTCTTTAAAAATCCTACAATGTGATTTCCAGGATTTTTGTTCTCATTTTGTCTCTCATAGCTGAAGTGTACCTCTGATGAAAATTACAGACCTCTCTCATCTTTATAAGTAGGAGAACTTGCACAATCAGTGGCTGACTAAATACTTTTTGGCCCCACTGTATATAATATATGAGATTCACTTTTTGAACTGAACAACTGAAATGAACTTTTCCATGATATTCTAAATTTTGAGATGCAAATGTATTAGTCCTTAAACAGTTTGATTGTAATGAACCGATTTGAAGCTGAGGTACTCAGGTACTACAATATGCATCTGTATCTCTCTATTTTTGTTAGATCAGTATGTAGAGCTGTGCTGGAGCTTTAGTGAAACTCTGGGGATATCCTACGTCCTTCAAAAGCTGCTTTAATTACTTCAGCAGTAAAACATGAGGCGTTATCAGAGACACTGATTATATACCAGCAGGAGAGATTCCTTGAGGACGTCTCACTTCAGACTCACGTGGGCTGAAGGAAAAATAAACAAATCAACAAAATATTGGTCCCAACTCTGTCTTCAATTTGGTAAATGAGACATTTTTTTCGACCGCCTCCTTCTAATGCTGTCATTATGAGGCATTTTAGAAGAAACTAAAAGGTTCCTGTGATCTCCTTCCCACTGACCTCGCTCTGCTCTCTACTGCTTCTCTGTTCTTTCTTTCTTTTTTTTTATCATCACTTCTATTGTTGTTTTTTCTCTCTGTTCATATATCTATGAAGAATAGCATGGCTGCAGCTCACTAGTTCAAAAGCTTTTACTCCAGAGTGTAGTATCTGGCCGTCTGAATGCGGCTCTCTGGGCACAATGGCCGAAATCACTCAGCTTCCTCACCGAGGGCAGGAGTTTAATTGCCTGTCAGACAATCATGAGTACTGGAGCCAGATTCTTTTCTGTTCAGGTGGATCTGCACAGAGGAAGCTTATTATGAACAAGCTGAAAGCTAGCTTAGTGCCTGCTGAGTAAAGCGGGAAGGCAGCGGGAAGATAAGCCAAATAATATTTATCTTCTGATGCATTTAAGACCATAAGCTCGCATTACATTTAAGGCATGAAATGAGCTTTTAGGCTGAACAGAATGTCTGTTTTGTCTTTAAGGTTTCTGCAGTTTAAATTATGTTAATGTTATCCCAAAATGTCCAAGCTGCTCTACTCTATTTAAACACTTTCCATCTGCTGTGAGATGTTTTGCCACTGGGTGCAGGCTCATCTCTTCTGACTCCTTAATGCCAGTCATTAGTTAGCATTGCTTGCAGCTGTGACTGGTTTACTTTTGTCAAATGTCAGGGCTCCTTTTCCTTGACTTGTTACTGCCAGTCATCAGCTGTTGTTTCCTACAGTTGTGACTGGCTGATATAAAGGCTCCACATTGTCTTAATTTTCTCCAAGGGATGTCCTGCTTTTAACAAACAATCTCTAGCTTCAGTCTTTGGGCTTTTCTCTGTTTAATCATCTGAGATGAGATACCTCCCTCAATGTGTTGTCCTTTTTAAGGAGTCCACCTGTAAATCCATACCTCCTGGCTTGGGTTCCGTTCCCCCAGAACATATCCAGTATGACCATTCAGGTTATTTTGTTGTTGCAATTATCACCTGGTTTGTCTGCAGATAAAGTTCCCCCTCCAGTTAAAGTTTTGAGTCTATCTGTGGCTTTTAGCTCCAGATCTTTCTTAAAACAGGGCAGCTCTCCAGGAGGAGTTCCTCACGTTCCCTCTCCAAATGTATAACCTCCCCAACTCAACTTTGTAGGGTCTGCAACATTGATTAAACGGTCAATGTCACTGGTTCCACTAGATTTAATTAATCGAGGTATGAACTCTACAAGATATCTGAAGGTGTCCTATGGTATCTGGCAAAAGATTCTGACAAGCCAATTGACCACAACTGTTCAGGAGTCTTTTCCTGCCTCAAAGATGCTCTGATCCAGTCTGTCTAGTCAACATGAGTCAGATCATGCATATTTATCTCCAGCATCCAACACAACATCTACAAGAACTGACTGTGCTTTTACTGTTAATATTCCAGACCTTTACTTGGACCACTGATATGAGATAATTAATGCTAATCACCTTGTCTGTGAGTTGTCAGTACTGAGACTGATTGGTTTAGATAACTTTTCTCAATGTTCTAAGCTTAATGTAGTATTTTTACTTACAAAATTTGTTTATTTCAAGATGAATAATCATCTGGCAACATATACTTATGTTGATATGTCTACTTTTTACTTTTATTATTACGTATAATATTTAAACTTTTCTCAAATTCATATATATATATATATATCTTATTTAGATTTCGGTTTCATGTGAAAAAAAAGCTTTTTTTCATGGTAGAAATGGCAAAATTGGAGAAAATAACCCTGAAACAGCCAGGAGGTGGTTATTTCATAGCTTGAAGGTGGTGTGATCCTTGGGTTGTGACCAAAAAGTTGACTCTGAGGTGCCAAAAGTTCATCTTTGTCATGTGTACAATGGTTTTTGAGGTGGAGGTGTCTTTCCATACCTCATACTGCATCTCCTACATCAGTATATACTTTCCGCCATTTATTCAATTTCTTTTCATTGGATAGAGTTATGTTTAGAATCAACTGTCTAATATTTTGAGTTGATTTATTTACGGGACTACTTGTGACTAAAAATAAAAAATCTCCTGCACTTTTAGTGTTTAGTAGTAAATTGTAAGCATGAGTTACTATATTATGCACCTTAAAACACTTCTTCTGATCAATTTAAGGCTTCTTTATTCAAAAATGTCAACATTGTGTGTTTAATTCATGATGTTACTGGATTAAAACCGTAAGACATGGTTATGCAGACTGATGGAGACAGAGTGATTGATGTATGACCTTGGTAGAGCTGCACATACATTATAGAGGCAGTATATATGTAAAAGACTCCTGTTTATGGCCTCATTCATACCATTTCTCCCCACTCCTGCTATGGTTGAACACTTGATTTGACATTGGATTGGTCTTGATAATATAAATAGTTAAATTAAATCAGAGGGATAGAGCGTCTGATCTGCTTGGCTTCTGTGTAGATGCTAAATATGGCCAATAATAAATAGGCCACCTGTGGCACTGACCGGACAGAAGGAAAGATCACTAGTCCCAGCTTCACATCTCATTCACCTGTTTGGTTTTAAGTGGAAGTGGTTGTAGGGAAATGTCTGGACTGATAGACGCAGCAGGCTAATCCACTTCTGTTCCCACCCTGCAGTGGACAGGTGGAGGGCCGTGAACACAGTGAACCCAAACAGATGGACGAGCAGAGAGGAACACAAGGGCTCTGAGAGATACCGGATGTAGGCAGGCATGACCAAACGATCCAGCAGAATGAGACGCACAGATTAATACCAAATACAAGACAATTAAACTGGGCATGTGGATCAATACTCAAAAATCAATGCTTCTGATCCTTTAACTCTTACTACACTGGTGTGATCAAGTTGAACATCACTGTTTGATGTCAATAAACCAAGTACAACCCCAGTTCCAAAAAAGTTGGGATGCTGTATAAACATAAATAAATGTGAACAAAAACAGATCTCATTGACCTAGATTTTATTCACAGTAGAACGTCTACCACTGTGCATCATCGCCTCTTCTTTTAACATCCTGAATTTCCCGCAAGGGATTAATAAAGTATCTATCTATCTATCTATCTATCTATCTATCTATCTATCTATCTATCTATCTATCTATCTATCTATCTATCTATCTATCTATCTATCTATCTTTTGAACTGTGCATTGATGACAAGCTGGATGGTCCCTCTCCTCTTGAGTCTGTGGTTTCCAAAAAAGAATTTCACATTTTGATTAATCTGACCACAGCACAGTTTAGCATCAGTCCATTTTAAATGAGCTTTGGCCCAGAGGAGACATCAGCATCTCTGGATTGTGTTGACATATTGCTTCTTCTTCGCATGTTACAGCTTTAACTTGCATTTGTAGATTACACAGCAATCTGTGTTCCTGAACCCATGCAGTGATTTCCAGTAAAGAATCATGGCTGTTTTTTATGCAGTGCCCTCTAATTTGCCGGGAAGGTAATAATGTCTCCATGTGGGCAACAATGGAAGCTCACATTGTGAGTGTGCTAGTTATCAGCGTGCTAGCTTAGTGTAATTTTTTTAATTTTATTTTTCACTGTACAAATACAAAAACGAACTAAATTAAATGTATCAGTATCAGCCTCTGCATTACTTGTTATCATATTGAAGACAAAATAAGTGATATTCCTATCAACAATGAGGAATGAGTGAGGCAAATCTAGGCAAAAAAATGAGATAAACCTCTCTTGCACATGCCAACCTTCATTGGTTCACTGTCTGATGACAATGTGATGTAATTTGAGCTGTGCTTTTATATTATTATTTTCATTATTAAACCGAGGCATGAGCAAGCAATAGGGGAAATAATCCAGGCATGTGAAAATGATAGGGCAGGATTGAGGTATGTATATAAAGGCATAAGCCTTTGATAGGATTTAATAAACAAAACAAAGGCATGAGCAAGCGATAGGCCATAAAAGAGACCAAAGCCAGGCATGAGCAAGCGATAGGAGAGAAAATAGACAAGAGAGAAACTGTAGACAGACAATAACATATGTGAGTGAGCTGGCAGGGGGGTATTATGGCAGGATTAAGGGTACAGATATTTTGGCTTCTATCCGCAGACAAAAACATCCACTACAATGACTGAAATCAAGAAAATTGGATGTAAACAGCTGGGTTTCTTGCAACTGAGATGAATCCACACTGGATAGAAAAGAGGTCAAAACTAGATACAAAGGAGAAAACAGAACACTGTTTGAGAATATAAACACGGGGCGATCGTCTATGTTTAGAGGATACAGAATGAGAAGTGCATGAGAAGGACTTTGTAAATATGCTGGACGGAGCTCAGAGGACGTCCATGTACTGTATTCTGCTCACAGTGTGTGAATATTCATAGGCTAAAGGAGGAGACAGACAGAGGACACTATATACACCAAGTGTACGTGAACAGACAGAAGAACATGAGCCCAAAAAATACTAATCAAAGCACAACAGCCTACAAAGTCCAGAGAAATTGTTCTTAAAGTTCATCCAGAAATCATATTTACACACTTACCCCAGATCAGATAAGACATGTTTATCTTCATCACAATAGTCACCTAAATATCACAGTCAGTTTTTGAAAAAAAAAAATCTTAAATACCCACAAATCATATACATTTCTGCTTCATTTCAAACAAGCCATAGAATACAGTAGTCACCAAAATTCCTCAGTGGTTTCATCAAAAGTTGTTTATCCAGATGTTAATGGTCTCACATACTAGTGGATGTGGTTTAGGACACAGCACGACTTACTTGCAATGAATAAAATATAGAAACAGTTAGCTGATTGCTGAGTTCTAGTGTTTGTTAGCAACATTAGCATTGCAGTTCCAGGTCTAGACCAAAGGAGCAACATTTGGACAAACATGTCTTGTCTGATCATCAACATCTGTGATTGTAGAGGGGATGCACTATATATAAGCACCCCAGACAAAAATGAATCACTTGTGTGTTTAAAGTGGTAGTAATTTTAGGATCCTGCAGATGGCACTGCAAGAGGATGATCAGGCTAGAAATACCTGCGGGATGTGTGATGGGACTCATAGATTGAGAAGAGGTGTTACAGTGCAGTAAATGTCTCATTTAATGTGTGTAAAGCAGATGTTAATGATAAAGGAGTGATTGTATTTGTGTGTCAGAGGTCATAGGGTGAAGTGTGAAGGAAGTAACTGAATTTGCAGGGGTATGCTGGGGCTGCCTTAGCCTGTTTGGTGCCCTGGGCAAAAAATCCCTTTGTTGCCCTTCATCGAGATCCACACCTGTGCAGTCCAACTGATGTATATGATATTATAATATTATTTATAAATGTACCCATAACTGATATATTGTATATTGTATATATCAATCGCCATACACTCCACAGGTATTTATAGCCTGGTCATCCTTGTTCTAGTTACTACTACCTTCTACACATATTACTTGATATAATAAACAAAACTATTGCTAAGGACTCATACTGAAATTATGGCTGATAATGCCAAGTGATAATTTTGTCTTTTTTTTTGTGTGTGTTTTAATGGGAATGTCCCTTTTCTATACACCACAGCGTCCTTAAAACAAATATATAATTATTAATTAATGGCATCACAATCAGCCAGAATTCCACTACATAATGTACATATAGTATATAAAAAATGATACAAACAAAACTGAACTGAATTGAATTGAATTGAACTGAACTCACAGGAAGGATTTGACGTCCATCCCTCTGTTGCGGATTTGTCCCATCATGTGGTCCCAACTACCTGGGTTGGATCGAGATCGGCCCCCTCCGCCCGTCCTGTAGCGTGACGCCCCCGCCCCAGCCGGGCTGCCACTGCCACGCACCCCCCGCGGGCCCCCCCGGTGGCCCCCACCTCCAGGTCCTGTGTGTAACTGGCCCAGGCTCTGGGAGGTGACTGGGGGGTCGTTGGGCCCTGGCGGGGGCTGGTGGGTTAGGGGCTGCTGGAGGCTCTGCTGCCTGACCAGGGGCCTGGGGCGAGCGGCTGAGGACGGGATGTGCTCCAGGGTGGAAGTGGTGGACAGGGACGGGTCCCCAAAACTGGGCCCCAGTGCACAGAGCACAGGGGCCGAGTTATGGGGAACAAAAGACAAGAAAAATGGACCAAGCAGGAAAGGAAGGAGACAGACAACAGTGGGTAAAGGGAAATAAAAGAAAAGAAACACAGGAAGACAAAAGTTAAATAAAGAAAAAAAGGTAAAAGTAGGGCATGTAAAGTGGAAAAAAAGAAATGAGCACAGGAAAAATAAAGATGAAGAAAATGGTCACAATGTATGAGGTAGCAGGTTATAGAGAACAGGAAATACACATATAGGAAAAGGAGGAAATAAAGGAGGGGTAAGACATATAAGGAGGAAAGAGGTGTATAAATAAAAAAATGAGTAAAGGTTCAAAAATAGAAAAAAGAATTCATGGAAAACAAATTATGAACAGGAAAAGAAAACATGCAGGTGTATTAAGAGCAAAACGGAAGTTGATATGAGGTATAAAAGGGAAAAAGAGGAAAAGCAACAATTATGTCATAATGAGGAAAAAAGGAAATTGATTTGGGCAGAGTGATAGGAAAGGGAGATTGGGTTAAGAAAGTAAAAAAGGTATGATAAATAAGACAGACAAATTCAAACAAAACAACATTAAAATGAAATTATATTGGTGTTGTTATAAAGAAGAAAGTAGAAATAAAGGAAGATATGTATATTTATGGGTTCAGGAAGGAAATAGAGAATAGAAGACAGAAAGGGGAAGGAGGTGTGAAACAGATGATGTATAAAAGGGAAAAAGAGGAAAATGAATAATAAAGGAAAGAAGGTAACAGGAAATAAAGAGGAAATGGAATTGGGTATAAAGCAAAAAAAGGAAATAGGTGTAAAATCAAGGCAGGTAAAATTATAGATAGGTGTATTTGATGAGCGAGGGAAAAGAAAGGATAGAAAGAGAAAGAGAGAGAAGAGACATGGCGATACATATTTGAAAGGAAGTGGGTAGAGGTAGTGAGAGTGCAGACATTTCGACACATTCCAGTATGAGGGACAGAAAGGTCACGATGGGGTGATGAAGAAAGAGAGAAAGAGAGCAACGTTAGGCAGCAGCATCGCTCAGGTGTGGAACAGCGACTGGACAATATTCAAACCCAAGCACGTCTAACGAAGCCGCCGTGCTGAATCCTAACAAAACTATCGCTCCATCTCTTCTACCACCTTAATTCTCCATATTTATGCCTCCGTCTTCTCTCATTCCTTCGTTCCTCCAATTCCTGCCCTCCTGACCTTTCCCTCGTCTCTCTCTCTCTCACCTGTCCCATCTGACTCTCACCCCACTCTCCATCTCCAATATCTCAATTCAATTATGCCTTTTCCATCCCGCTCTTCCTCTCTGCCCGCCTCCTCTGCTTGGTGTCGTGTCTGATTAGTGTAAACTGCCTCTGAGCTGCTCTGTCTGATGCCGAAGCTCTGCCGGAGGATTTAGCGCCTGTAATTCTGCCTCCTCGCTCGGTGAAGGCGCCTCCGATCAGCGCGTTTGTGAACCGAATTAATGTCGGCAATAACTCAAACTCCAAAACAGTCACCAGTTAAACATCGTGTTCTCCATCCACAGCTGTGGCACCAGTCAAAGGTTTGGACACACCTGAGTGAATATGCACCCAATTATTTCCCCAATTAAGGCTCACCAATTCCCTATGGCCCGCCACCAATCACTTGCAATGCTCCTGACACTGGGGAGAGTGAGGACTAGCACGGGACTCCTTCAATACATGTGAAGTCAACCATCTTTGCCAATTGCCACTGATGCACCAGCAGCCATGTCGGAGGAAAGCGCAGCACTGATCCATTAGCTAACAGACACCTGATCCTGCCAGCATCACAGTGGGAGTGATGGGGAGAGAGTGCCATCTAACCACCAGAGAGGCCAGGGCTGCTAATGGCAAAGGTCATGTTGTCAGCACTTTAGTCCTCTTTTTTTACATTACATACATTTTCCTTGTATTGTTTTCCTTTAAAGTCCAACATTTATATCAAAAATCAAATATTTTGAAAAATTGTACAATTTTCTAGAGTACACAAAGCTGCATCAGTGTAAACTAAAGCTACTTTGAAGAATCGAAAATAGAGTGCAGTTTAGGTTTATCCCTACATACTGGTCAGCACTGAGCATGCATCAACAGTGCCAGTGGGGCTAGGTATGAAATGTTGATACCTCAGATATCATCTACACTCCACAGCAGCCTCTGCTGGCCTCTTTCTTTCTTATGTGTGAACACCCTTCATCACAATATGCTACACAAGTCAAATATTTCAGTTTTTGTAATTTTTGGATCATTTACTGTATATGTATTTTACATTGGAATCTGCAAAAAGCCTTAGAGACTATTCAGTGTACTGTAATACAAAGTCACATACTGACATTGACAGAAGTTAAGTTGATATAAACAGTAGCAGTGATACTTTATTAACAATCTTTTGCCCAAAAGTGCTGGTTCTTGTTGTAAAAATGCACACAAAAAAGAATAATAATTCGCTTAAATAAATAATTTATTATTTCAATGTTAAGCCTTCTGGAAGTGTTGTGGGCTTACTTCAGGCACATACAAAAGGTAGGATCCTACATGATGACCCCTGTGAATGTATCCAATTGGAACAAAAGTATTGAGACACTAGCTCATTCATTTAAAGGTATTAAAAAATAGATAATAAAATAGAAATTAAAAATAGAACATAATTTTTTTGCTGCTTTTATCTGAGTAATTGTCTTTACAATTCAAGGAAGCCTTTCTACTAAATTTTGAAGCATTGCTGTGATGATCTGATTGCATTCAGCCACAAGAGGTGTTAGATTTTGGACAATCACCATCTCAACTCCCCAGCTCATCCCAAAAGCACTGGATGTATTCCAGATAGATGTCATGGTGGAAGGCAATGGGTCCTTTTGTGTAATCTCAATGATAATGTGCAGGATTTTTGTCATAACTACAGAAAACATCTTGTCGTGTCCACACTTTTGACTAGTACTCCACACTGGGGCACTCGAGAAGGTCTAGAAAGATGAAGGGCAGAGAATGGGAGTTAAAGCGGATGAAGAGATGAGTTGCTGCAAAGTGTGATGGAGCTCTAGTGTGTTAGTTTGACCAGGCAGGTGAGCACATTTAGTTTAAAAGTCACAAGAGTATCAGCAGATACTGTACATACTGCATGTACAGATATGTAGACATTATGTGTTTCCCTGTATTGACCAGTTTGAATGATATTAAAGGAGAGTTCCACTCATTTCTGCATACTTACTTTGTTAAAACATAAAGTCATTCAGAGAGGTTTGGCCTGAAATGCTCCATTCTAGAGAAACAGTTTCAGAACAGTTCTCAGTGTTTTTGATGGTAACCAGACATCTGAAGCCTAATTCTGGGCTGAGATTAATATGTTAATATGTTAATATAATGTTGATAAAATGGTTGTTTGTGACATCTGGTTCCTATAATCGACACTAAAAATCCATTTGATTCAAAAAGTTTCTCTACAATGAACCATTTCACATTAAACTGTCTCTGACTGAATTATGCAAAACATATTTGACATTTTGGTGGAATACCCCTTTAAACTTTAAATGTAAATGAAAAGTTCATTTAAAAAGAGTTTAATGTAAATTCACATTTCCCCCTTGTCCTCCTCTCCTCCATGTTTGGCTTTTTATGTGGGATAAAAACAAAATGAATGAAGTCATGTTTGGGGGGCAAAAAGAAGAGAAAAGGAAAACAAGCCTTTGTATTCAGTAATGATAGTAGATTTTATAGATTGTAGATTTTGTATTTTAACATAAAATTTTCACAATATCAGATTTTTCCTGCACAACAAAATTATCACATGTACACAACTTTGGAACAAAATAATAATAATTTTATCATTTAAGACAAAATGTGTTATAAAGTATATTGTTATAAAACCTGCTACTATCAAATGTTACCACAAAACATGTTATAAATATGTGTTAAAATAAAATGTTACTGTATAAAATTAGTTAATATAAAATGTGTTACCATTAAATGTGTTCCTATAACAAGCCACTTAAAATGTTACTATATAAAATGTGTTACCAGAAAACTTGTTACTTGAAAATATGACTTAAAATATGCTACTATTAAAACATTACTATAAAATATGTTCTATATTTGTCGCAGGTGAGAATAATTCAGATGTTTGGTTTCAGAGGTCCAGTCCTGAACCAGACCATCCTTTTGATGCAGATTCTCTTTGCATAAGTAATTAAAGAATAAGTAAGTAATTCTCTATGCATAGTTTGGGAAATCAAATCTAAAATGAGTTTTAAAAAAGTCCAAACACATCTTTCTTGTGAGGAACTGTGTGTTCTCCTCACTGTCTCACCTGTAGTGCTGCAGAAAAGCTGGACTGAAAATGAGATTAAACTTTAAGGGTATTTTTTTTAAATTATCAATTATTCTGCACAGTTTGGAGAACCTGTACTGGTGTGCACTGTATTCCGCTGCAGAACCCAATAAAAACTTTTACAGAATTTCTACTTTTTTTTAACTCAGAGACTTAAAACTGACATTGGATCAATACATGTCCAAACTTCACCTGTGCTGCTGTTTCTCTTTCCTAAATATTAGATCAGCACTGCAGTGAGGCTCCGGCTCTGGCCTTGAAAAACTCCCTCTTCTGCCTGAATCTTAACAATATTCACCTCCAACCTTCTCTGCAACTTATTATTTCAGTGTTTTAACCATTTCTTTTCCCAAAAGATCCTCTAGGCTTACTATAAATCTAAAAACATGTGAAAACCACTGCTGTTCCTTATTAAACAGCATTGAAGAGACTCAGGAATGAAATGGAGGAAAAGGTGAAGAGTGGCTGATGGAGTGGGATGGAGAAAAAGGTATGAAAGGTATAGAAACACATACTGTACCAATACCAAGAATAGAAACCAATTATGGACAAACAAGATGGGAGTGGAGAGCAACATGAAAGAAGAGAGTGAACAACGCTGGAGGAGTGAAGGGGAGACTGAGGGGGTAAATATAATTACACAGCACAACCGGTATGAATTTACACAACTCTTCAGTGTGTTTCTAATCAAATAAAGAACAAAACATGATAAATATTTGACATGATAAAGTGGCAAATCAAATTAAACTCGCTACATTTCAGGTGTCTTCATAAATATTGCAAACCAACTATTATGAATCAAGCAAGTTTTATAAAGTGAGACAATAAAAGTCTCAAGTATGATTTTAACCCTGAGATTCACTATTGAACAAGCTGATATTGTGTACCTCCGTTTTTAAAATTACAATACATATTAGTCACCAAGTCTCATTAGCAAAATTGCTAAATGGCAGCTACTGACTTTCATTTCTTATCACCCTCTTAAACACGTTTCTGCAGCTAACATTGATATTCAGTAACTGCTATGAATTTCTCAGTATGCACTATTCATTATTTGGTATAGACCAGGGGTGGGCAACTCCAGTCCTGGAGAGCCGGTTTCCTGCACAGTTTTGTGATCTACCTAATCAAACACACCTGATTCAACTCAGCGGGCAATTAGCATGTTTAATTGTAGTGTCAGAGCACTGACATCACCAAACTGTGCTGGACACCGGCACTCCAGGACTGGAGTTGCCTACCCCTGGTATAGACTATAAGTTATGTAGTATTCACTATGAATTATTCACTATTTACTATGAATTATTCAATGTTAATGAAATACTTTTTATTCACTATGAATTATTCTGCATCCACTTTAAATTATTCAACATCCACTATGAGTTATTCAGTATCCACTATGAGATATTCAGCATCCACTATGAGTTATTCAGTATCCACTATGAGATATTCAGCATCCACTATGAGTTATTCAGTATCCACTATGAGATATTCAGCATCTACTATGAGTTATTCAGTATCCACTATGAATTATTCAGTATCCACTATGAAATGTTCACTGTCCACTATGAATTATTCAGTATCCACTATGAAATGTTCACTGTCCACTATGTGTTACTCAATATCCATTATGAATTGTTACTGATATGAATCCAGTGCTATTGTGCATCCCTTACATTAACATAAGGCACATTTTCAGGCACTCTTTATATGCGAGACAAATACATTAACACTAAAGTGTAATACATGTCATTATGAGAGAGAAAACGGAGTGTGGATCAACAGTTTATGGGGTTAATACATTTATATGAAAACACATTTGGCTGCACTATCAGGGTCTCCTCAGAGCGGCAGATTAATGTGTTTAACATGGAAGGCCACAGTGTCCACTTGTTCATGCTCCGCTAGCTGTCCTTGTGAAAATAACCTTCAGTGTAAATGACCCCCATAATGGTGCAGAAACCCATAAACATCTGCGGTAATGTGGAGGATCACCCCCCTCACCCCCCTGCGCCCATGTGGGGCAGTCATAAATGCCCCGTCGCTGCCACTCACTTGCTGGGCCTCAAGTTGCCGGAGTGCAAGTGGCTCTGGACGGTTTGCCATTTCCCAGCCTTCCCTATGCTCCTGGCGCTGTCACTGCGACTTGGACCCGCTGCCCCCCCACCTGCCTCCCCCTTCTCCAGCGTCCCGCTGGAGTCAGCCGAGAGGGGGGACGGACAGACAGACAAAAAGAACAACAACAGACAGGGCAAAAAGAAGAGATTGAGATGTGAGGCATAAATGTATGTGTCTACACTACTGCTCAAAAGTCTGGGGTCACATTTTCCATGATAACTGGCTCATAAACAACCTCAATAAAAACTATTAATCACTAGAATAGGAGATAGTCAATAAACAGCCTCAATAAACACTATTAATCACTAAAATAGGAGATATTAGTCCAAAACCAACCTCAATAAACACTATTAATCACTAGAATAGGAGATATTAGTCTATAAACAACCTCAATAAACACTATTAATCACTAGAATAGGAGATATTAGTCCAGAACCAACCTCAATAAACACTATTAATCACTAGAATAGGAGATATTAGTCCATAAACAACCTCAATAAATGCTATTAATCCCTAGAATAGGCAGATATTAGTCCATAAACAACCTCAATAAACACTATTAATCACTAGAATAGGCAGAAATTAGTCCAAAACCAACCTCAATAAACACTATTAATCACTAGAATAGGAGATATTAGTCTATAAATAACCTCAATAAACACTATTAATCACTAGAATAGGCAGATATTAGTCCATAAACAACCTCAATAAACACTATTAATCACTAGAATAGGAGATATTGGTCCAGAACCAACCTCAATAAACACTATTAATCACTAGAATAGGAGATATTAGTCCATAAACAACCTCAATAAACACTATTAATCACTAGAATAGGAGATA
>BRDA01013471.1:12058-25315 GCA_036984385.1 Crenuchus spilurus | reverse complement strand
ACCTCAATAAACACTATTAATCACTAGAATAGGAGATAGTCCATAAACAACCTCAATAAACACTATTAATCACTAGAACAGGAGATATTAGTCCAAAACCAACCTCAATAAACACTATTAATGACTAGAATAAGAGATATTAATCCATAAACAACCTCAATAAACACTTTTAATCTCATAATAATATTTTTTTTTGCTAGAACATGGTCATGTGCCCCATGATGCCTTGTGTGAAATGTGTACTAATCTTCTGATGGAGAGTACAGAGCTGTACTAAAGCTGAATAACTTGTGGGAGACACCAAAACTGAATTAAAATGTGGTGCCACTGTCCTACCTCACCTTCTACCACAGAAGACTGAGTATCTGCAGCAGCATTTGTGGAGTTTATCTGCAAAAGAGTTTTCTCCTGAAGTATAAGTATGTGCTGTCATGGAAAATGTCCTGTTAAATTGGTGACCCCAATCTTTTGAGCAGTAGTGTGAGTGGAGTAAAGAGAAAGCAGAATCCCAGAGGGTTAAAGTCAACCAGATCACAAAATGAGCCAGCTTTCCATCCAGCTACTGAATTCAATTAAAGAAATCACTGCAGATGATGATGTCTAATCAAGTGAACCCATCAGAAATCTACTCTCAATGTCTCATCTTTCTCATTTTGAGAATGTTGTAAACTTAAACGTGACTATCTCATAGTGAGAAATCTATTATAGGGGTTTACGGATATTCTGATGCACTTGTTTATTGTGATATTATGTTTTTAGATAATGTATTGATTAATTGTGTAACAGAATAGTGCTATGATGTTGCAGGTGTGATAAATGCAATTTTTTAATTTAGATTTTATGTATGTGATGCTGTGCTTTGACAGTTTTTCTAAAATTATATAAATTCACAATATATCACCTTGCTTACAATATTGCAATGTATCAATATAATATCATAACCTGTGTATCATGGAACCATCATATCTACAATTTCTTACACATACACAACAATCTTGCTAAGATAATATTACTTAACAAAATGATTTAAAACAAGTTAAATGTCTAGTAATATGTTAGATAATCCTATAATAAACTAATGAAAAGAGAACTATTAGATGTTTAGATTATATTTAAGATGTTTCACTTGCTACATTGCAAAAAATAATGAAATCTAAGTGAAATCTTCTAATAATCATCTTAAATCTAGTATAAATGTTGTAAACTTATGATGAAGTTATTTAACTTAAAATCTGACTTATTTGACTAGTTTTAAGTAAAATTCTCTCAACTATGTTGGAACATTATTTTGCTTACATAAAGGCAATCAAGCAATTCAGCGAAACCTCTTTGCTTAATAAAATGATCGAAAACAAGTAAAAAAATGTTTGTAGTTATATGTTCAATAATCTCATAATAAACTAATTTTAAGTCATTTTATTAAGTGTTAAAGGGGACGTTTTGCATGTTTTTATATTTACACTTTTGTCTCTACTGCTCATATAAACACTCCAAGCACTAAAAAAAACATCCATCCGTTTTCTGTGTCAGTTGAAAGATTTTGGTGTCAGGAATCATATGCTTCTATGAGTCAGTTGAATGGCTCCCATATTGTAATGTCACAATAAGGCAATATGCATAGACCTGCACTCACACCACTCCTCACAGGTGAACCTCCACCAGAGCCCCACCCACTAGTTTAGTAGAACATCTGCCATTTTGGTCTGCTGTTTTTACCAGCACCATGCAGACGCCAAGCACTATAGCCACAGGCAAGTCTTCCACTCCACAGTATGTGTGTGTGTGTGTGTGTGTGTGTGTGTGTGTGTGTGTGTGTGTGTATGTGAGAGTCTGTGTGTGTGTGTGTATGTGTGAGAGAGAGTCTGTGTGTGTGTGTGTATATATATATGTGAGAGAGAGTCTGTGTGTGTGTGTGTGTGTGTGTGTGTGTGTGTTTAGTTAAATAGAGCCTCTGCGTTCTGTCATTTTCAGGTGTGGTAAACCGCTCAGCTTAAACACTGGTGTTGGGACATGGCCAGCCACAGTTTATTTGCATAAGAGTGACAGAACCTTTAAACGGCTCATTCTGAAAGGGACTGAAACTGGCAAGAATGGAGCTGGTGATATCTCTTTATGTGAAAGTGATTTCATGCAAATAACTTCATGAACATATTTTGTATAGCCTATATACCCATTCTAACTTGTTTAAAAAGATGTTTAATATGTCCCCTTTAAGTATTGGCAAATAATTTTGACACACGAGCAAAATCATCTGCCAGTATAGTGAGATAATTTTACTTCATAAAATGACTTAAAACTAGTAAGAAATGCATAGTTATTTGTGAAATGATCTTATAATAAGCTGCCAACATTCTCAAAATGAGAAGTATTAGACATTTAGATTTGATTAAAGATGATTTTGTTGGTAAGAGATTGTTTTTCTGCAGTGTAAGACTGCATTTTACACCATAAACTCAACATGAACATAGTTTCTCATTCATTTGAATGGGATTTTGCTCCATGATGCTTGTCTAAGCTTTGCAGCTGTACCGATGAAAGAGTGTATTTGTGGGCAAAGTTGTCTGGCTAATCTGGACACCGTCACACCAAATGTGAACCAGTGTGTACTTATTATGTCAGCACTGCCAGCAATCTCACGTCTCTAGCAGTAAAAACCAAGACCACTCTCCTATTCAGGGTAACCAAGACCAGTTAGAACCAAATCTGGACAAAACAGACAACACTGAGCATTCACATACAGACAGAGGGTGGCAGAAACACTGCCAGCAGTGCCAAAGCCCGATGGGAAAAGCGGCAGATCTGAGACAGACATATTCCAGGATGTACCATTCAGACATGAACCTCAGGGGTTTTCAAGCAGTGGTGGACAGGAAGACACGCAGTGTTGGGTTGGAAGGATGCACAAAGTGAGATAAATGTCTATTGACTGTAGGTTTGACAGATCATCACTATTAAGTGCTCATATAGTGACACCGAAATGCTGCTCCTCATTATACTTATGAGGTTTTAAAAAGAGAAAAATAAACACAGCTACTGTATGAGGTTGAACTGGTAATCTGTTTTAACTGACAGATTTAAATGACTTAAATGTTTAATATTTCTCATTGTGAGCTTTTTATAACACTAAATAATTTAAAGTCTGATCCGCTGAACTTCTGCATAAAATGACTTAAAGCAAGTAAGAAATGTCTAGTTATATGTTAAATAATCTATGATTACAACAGAAATATTACACATTTTCATTAGACTGAAAGTCATTTCACTTGCTAAGATATTTGTTTGCAGTGTGGACACAATGCGAGAAGAGAATCTCTGCTTATAAAGTTAAAAGTGGCTTAAATTCTAATTAAATCACAAAACATAAAAAAGGGAACACATAAACAGTCAAACATAACAGGTGATAAGTAACAAAAACCAAAACAGCTATGAGGACATTGTTAGCAAAGCCTACAGTCAACCCTCAAGCACCATGACAGCAGCCTTAGGACATGGCCATGAACCTTTGGCAAGAAATTTCAAGACTGGAAATTTCTTGTCTACTTTAACTTGTTGGGTCAAAGCTCTGAGGGTTGTCTGTCTCCATGGGATGCCATGGGGCTGTAGGTGTGTTAGCAGTAGGAGTTTTGAGGTTAAGGGTTAGCAGATCTGGCTGGGCTGTAGTGATTTTGAGAACAGATGGAAGACAAAAGACTGAATCATTGAAATTGTAGATCTATAGCTCATTGAAACAGAACAATTATGCCCCCAAAACAAATATAGTTGATCATGTTTGATGTCTGAAATTTCAAGCTAATGCAAAAAAATTCATTGATGCGCATAATTGAATTCAAAAAGGTAAGTCATATGTCATTTAAATTACATATGTGACCTTT
This sequence comes from Crenuchus spilurus, assembly GCA_036984385.1. Taxonomy (NCBI): domain Eukaryota; kingdom Metazoa; phylum Chordata; class Actinopteri; order Characiformes; family Crenuchidae; genus Crenuchus; species Crenuchus spilurus. The sequence continues at coordinate 21,443 of BRDA01013471.1, read as the reverse complement.
ATTTAGCTTTAATGTTGATCAGTTTGGCTTATAGTTCATGAAAATGTGAATTCTAAATTACTATTTAAACAGTATAAACACTGTGTATCTCTCAGAGATACAACTGACATATTCACTAATATCAGCACTCCTGAACCAGAGACAAAGTGTCTTACCTAGTCTAATGAGTACAAGAACTGTGTTCCAAAGATATTTCATTAGTAAATCAGCCCCTAGAGTCAGAGAGACACAGAATCAAACGTGCCTGAAGTCCAGTGTACAGTTTCTGCAGTCTGTGATGGTTTGAGCTGCTGATGTTGGTCCACTATGTTTAGTTCATCTGCTGACCAGATTTATGGAGACGAGCAGCAGCTGAGACTGAGCTATAAGTCAAACTGATCAATTTTAAAATAAATGTGTCACTTTATGTGTAATGAATATAAAATGAGCAACTGTTTAACTTTTTATATAAAAAAAAGTTCTTTCAAAATATTCTAATGTTTAATGTATGACTAGAGTTGATGATGTGTGTGATATGCCTGCTAGAAAAATAGCATGTGTATGTGATGTCCATTGCTTGTTAGCAATGTTGAACTGGTACATTGAACGTTGAACGATGAACAGGTACCTTTTAAATCAACTACATTTGGGAGAAAGGAGGGAATTTGAGTCAGGAAACTGCTTTCAATCTCTGAAATGAGCAGATAAAAAGCCTGTGGCTTCTTAAAATCCAGGTAAAAAAAAGGCAGAAAAAGTTTCTTCAATTGTAACATCTTAATTTGGGGGAAATAAACAAGAAGAATGAGGTTAATTTGTGATTTGAGTTGTAAATTCAAGTGATTTGTTGAAGGTGTTAGATCCAGTTTGCAGATCTCCCTACTCTCAGATTAGCGTCCACACCCAATGCATGTGCAACATGCACCCACAGTGCATGTTGGGCCCAGATGTTGGAGGGAATCAGGGGTCCTAATTAAAGTGGTGCTGATGAAATAGGGCGGGCTCCAGCCTTGCCGTGCCAGAGTTGCACATCTATTATGGCCGGCTTTCAATTAGCCACTGATTTATCCGGGGAGTGTGGCTGGAGAGACTGCTCTCCTTCCCAGATAATGACTTCAATTAAGCAATTAAAATGTGAGGCAGTGAGAGACTGTAGCTAACCCTCAAGCTCTCCACTGCACTGGTTTTATGTCTCCCAGAGGACACTGGTGGGGGTGCAGTTCCACTGAGGTCAGTTTTGGCCAAAGCGTGACAGGAATCTTAATGGAGTGCTGGGCGAAAGATGCCACAAGCGGCCTCGGACGTAATCCCCATCAGAGCTGGACACATTTTATCTGGGGAGGGTCTGTAATATGTGATTATTGACCATTTGGAATATTTTTAATCTGGTGTGAATCTGGAGCATGTGTAGTTTTAGCATTTCTGATATCTCTCTATGGTCATTACTGTCAGACTGTAAACACTACACACTACAGATTCACACTGGATTAAAATTTACTCTTGAACTGTCAGACCATAAAAACTGTACACTGCAGATTCATACTAGATTAAAATTCCCTCTATAACTATCAGACTGAAAGAACTACACAATAAAGATTCATACTGGATTAAAATTAGTATTTTACTGTCAGACTGTAAAAATTATATACTACAGATTCATACTGGATTAAAATGTACTCTCAAACTGTCAGACTGTAAAAAACTGTACATTGCAGATTCATACTGGATTAAAATTCACTCTATAACTATCAGATTGTAAACACTACACACTAATTAGAATATCATTGAAAAATTAATTTGTTTCAGTAATTCAATTCAAAAAGTAAAACTTATTATTTTTATTATTTTATGAAACTATTATTATAGATGCATTACACACATAGTGATCTGTGGTGGTGGCACAGGCTTACTTCTTTCTTATGACATTTCTTCTGTTAAATACTATGGTGTCAGTGTCATCTCCTATGAAACTCCACATTGTTGTTCTCTATTGCCCTTCTGGTCCACTGGGCAACTTCATTGATGAACTGGACGTTTTCCTGAGTTGTCTACCTATAGAGACTTCACTCATTTTCCTTGGTGACTTCAACCTTCTATTAGAGAAACGACAGTCATCCAGCCTTCTTCCACTGCTGTCATCTTTTAATCTCACCCTCAACTCTTCTACTCCAACACACAAAGCAGGGAACATGTTGGATCTGATCTTCAGCAGATCTGTCCCAGCACTGGATGTGACAGTAACTCCGCTTGATTTCTCTGTTCATCACTTTATCTCCTTCACTGTCTCTGCCTGCCTCTCCTACACTGACCCCTTCCACTAGTTCTTCCACTGCACACCATACCCTTCACTCTGTTTCCCCATCTATTTTTGCCTTAACTGTCCTAACCTCTCTCCCAAAACTTGAATCCTTCTCCTCTCCCACTTGAAACTGCTACTAACATCGATCTTCTCTTCAGTCAACATTCTCTGTCATGTCTCTGTTAGGTCTACAAGATCCTCTCCACCTGCCTTATGGGTAACAGATGTTCTGCACAACAACAGAAGACAGCTAAGACTGGCCAAGAGAAACTGGAAGAAAACTCTACAAGATTTAAATCTCTGCTAAAGTTCTGCAAAATCATCCTTCTATAAAGAGAAACTGAAGAATCAGCAACTGATCCACACAAGCTATTTGCCATTTTCTCTACTTTTCTCTACTCTACATGTTTCCCTACTGAACCCACTTCCACCTTCACCTACTTCCCTCTCCCTGGAAGATCTGCCAATACTTCCCCCCTTCCTACTCCTACCATATTGCACCACTCTTCTTACTTCTATATATTTCTATATCGTGTTTTTCTCCACTTTCTACAGAAGACACCCTAGATCTTCTCATATTTAACAACCCAACCGTCAACTAGATTTGATTACATCCACAATTTTCCAGCCGATTTCTCTGGACCTCCTGCCTTTCATCACTCACATCATAAACAGCTACTTTTCATCAGGCCAACAAGACTGCCAGAGTGGTCCCCATCATGAAGAAGCCAACTCTAGATAGCTCAGACATCAGTAACCTATTTCTCTTTTATCTTTTCTCTCAAAGGTCCTGGAATGCTCTATCTACAGGCAACTGTCTCTCTTTCTCACTCAGAACAATCTACAGGACCCAAACCAGTCAGGCTTCAAACTAGCACACTACAGAAATTGTTTTCATTGATGTCACAGAGAAGCTCCATTCTGCAGCTTGTTTCTCCTTGACCTCTCTGCAGTCTTTGACACAATTGGCCACAAGAGTCTCCTGTCCATTCCTCTCCAGTCTGGGTATAACTCGCTCTGCATGGCACTGGTTTGCATCATACCTGCAAGAGTGATCTTTTCAGGTATCATGGCAAGGGGACACATTTTTTCCTACCACCGGTGTTCCACAAGGCTCAGTGCTGGGTCCTTTTTTTCTCACTCTACACCCACTCTCTTGGTGAAGTAATAACCTCTCATGGGTTCACTTACCACTGCTCTGCTGATGACACTCAAGTCATCCTTTCCTTCCCACCTTCTGACACTCAGGTTTCTACTCGCATCTCGGCATGTCTCGTTATGGATGGTGGCCCATCACCTGAACTCAAACCTAGCAAGACAGAACTGCTGTACATCCCTGGAAATACTGGTCCTCACCATGCTTCTGCCATCACCCTTGAGAACTCAATGGTCACTACATCTACAGAAGCATGAAGTATTTCTGTAATTATGGATGATGAACTATTGTTTTCAACTCATGTTGCAAACCTAACTCAATCATGCAGATTTCTCCTCCAAAAACATCCAGAGAATTCTACCTTTTCTCTCCAGAAAAGCTAAAGAGATGCTTGTTCAGTCCCTCATCATTTCCCCATGCATGCCATTAGGCCCCTGCAACTGATCCAAACTCCCAGTGCCTGTTTGAACAGCAAAGTCCCTTACAGTTTCTAAATGCAGACTGAAGACCCATCTCTTTGTGGAGCACTTAAGCGAGCACTAGTTACATCTCTTATTGTAATGCAGTTATGCTCTTATATTGTGTATAATTGTGTATATTTCTTTCTAGGTATTAGTGATGGTTTTGTTCTAACAGTTTCTGAACTGAAGAGTTGTTTGGACTCTAACTCTTACATTTGGACTCAAATGTAAATCTAAATGATTTCAAGCATTTGTTTCTTTTAACGTTGGTGATTATGGCCTACAGCCAGTGAAAACCAATGAAAAGTCAGTATCACAAAAAATAACAATATTATATAAGACCAATTCAAGAAGTAATTTTTAATAGATAAATGTTGGCAGTCTGAAAAGTTTGTACAGTATATGCACTCAATGCTTGGTCGGGGCTCCTTTTGCATGAATGACTGCATCAGTGTGGTGTGGCATGGAGGTGATCAGCCTGTTGCACTGTTGAGGTGGTATGGAAGCCCAGGTTGCTTTGATAGCAACCTTCAGCTCATCTGCATTGTGGACTCTTGTGTGTCTCATCTTCCTCTTGACAATAGCTCATAGATTCTCTGTGGGGTTTAGGTCAGGTGAGTATACTGACCAATCAAGTACAGTGATACCATTGTTATTAAACCAGGTGTTGGTACTTTTGGCAGTGTGGGCAGGTGCCAGGTCCTACTAGATCAATGAAATCCACATCTCCATAAAGCTTGTCAGCAGATGGAAACATGAAGTGCTCTAAAATGTCCTGGTAGATGGCTGCACTGACTGTGGACTTGGTATAACACAGTAGACCAACACCAGCAGATGACAACCACTCTCTCTTATATAATAAGATTCTGCCTTTTGGGTTTTCATTGGCTGTCAACCATAATCATCAACTTTAAAATAAATAAACACTTGAAATAGACACTCTGTGTGTAATGAATTTATATGAATTTCACTTTTTGAATTTAATTACTGAAATAAAGTAACTTTTCAATTATATTATATATTTTTAGATGCACCTGTATTACTGTCAGACTGTAAAACAGGCCCTGCATATTCATACTGGATTAAAAATAACTGGTCTTACTGGTAATCACTTAAATTATAGATCATCCCCCACTAAAAGTGATCCAGTAAGAATAGGGCTGCAGGATACAGTGGATGACTATAAAATACATTTTATATTTGGAATATTTGACTGAAGTGAAAGAAAAAAGCTTTTACATCCCGGCAGAAGGAGAGAGCATTCCTTACCAGGCTGGAGAGAAACTCACTTGGGTGTAAGGCGAGGGTCTCCGTACGGGGCGTAGGGGGACATGTTTAAGAGAAACTCTTTGGGCGGGTAGGAGCTCCACCTCTGTTGAACGTTACTGCTATCATTGTTATTCCAAAAGTCTCTGTCTAGATCACTGTGGTCAGTGAGAGAGATAGACAGATAGACAGAGAGAGACAAAGAGAGAGAAAGAGAGAGAGATTGAGAGAGAAAGAGAGAGATTGAGAGAGAGAGATTGAGAAATTGAAGCATTGGTGCATCTGTCTGTAATGCACTTCTTTACTAAAACAATATTGTTACACTCACTAGTCTGTGAGACCTTCATTAAGATCTGGATGAGTTTTAGGTGGGTTGAGAAGTTTTGGTGATGTTTGGTATTTGTTGCTGGAATTTTGTCCTGATTGTATGATAATAGTTAAGCTGAAAACTGTATACATTTAATTGTTATCCCAAACACTTCAATTAAATAAACAAATACTAAGACTTTTTATAAAGAATATTTTAATAATCACGCCCATAATGACGAGCGCTGGCTGTCTCAGCTTCATTTCTCTGCTCTTGAGAAGAGCGAGCTGAAGCTGACTGCAGGGCTGCTCTTGAGTGGTCGCTGTTGATTAGTCGGATGGGTACGAGTACTGCTCTGAAAACAGGACCCATCTGGAGCGAGCTGCGGCTGCGCTTAATTAGACCAGAGTCTGATGAATATTCTAGCAGCGCTGAGTGGGAGAAGATCGAGCTCCAGAAAGGAGGAAAGCAGACCCTGAGTGAGCTAGCAGCAGAATTCCATTCGGTTCAACCCAATGCTCTCCTCAGCCATGCTGAGCAGGCTCAAGTCTTCATACTCAGGCTGGTTTCGAGATTGAAGTTCCGTTTAACAAATCACATATAATTTATGGTAATTTATGTTAAATATGTAGGCCTTATGTGTCTAATTTGGTCCTTTTAAAAATATATGCATTTTATTTTGCCTAGAGTTGAATATATGAGTTATGCAGAAGGGGTCACTGCTTTGTGCAGCACCAGTGATACATGTATATATGGTAGTGCACAATATATATACATTACATTAATGCATAAATAACTTCACTTGTTAATAATATTTATATCTCAATGATCACCTAAAATCTCAAAGTTATAAAAGCACTTACTTGATGGCTTTATTCTCCCCTCGTCCTCGAACTGATACTGAGTCTGGTGAACCTGCAGAGTCCACACCCGGCTTATTTCTCTTACCCTACAGACACACACAGAGAGAGAGAGAGCCTGAAAAACACGATCATGGTCTTCATTCTAGAGAAACTTAACTGTGTTTTTGATAGTAACCAGAAGTGCATCCATGCACAGCGGAGGGATACATGCAGGAGGTTTGGGAGAAATCGATTTTGTTTGCCATATTTATCACTATTTCACTACCATTATCACTGCTTATACAACTCAGAAGACATGTAGGTTCATTTTATGGGTTTGGATAGATATATCTGTGATATCTGGTTCCTATTACCACAATGTTTCTCTACAATTTCACACAAAATCACTCTGGTTGACTTTGTTTACACCTCAACTGTGGATTTATACAGAAGTAAATGAGTGGAATTGCCCTTGAACACATGCATAAAGCTTTTAGAGTTGCAGTCAGGGCCTTTTATTCCCCTCATTGCACTCCATCTAGAGTTCAGTGCAAACATGGAGAGTGAAAACACAGAACAATAAACAGTGTCTCTGCTCTGCTCAGCAAACCAGACGAACAAACAGCAACACGACGAAAGGTCAAATACAGTATGTAAACACACACACACATAGTGAGAGAACAGGACTGCCTCCAAGGGCCTTCAGTTTTGGGAAGCTGTTTTAGAAATGTCAGCTGATTCCTTGCATAATGCCGGTCAAATCTTTAGAGTAGATTTTTAAATAGATTTACCGTCACTGACTTTCTATTGGCCGGCACATTGTATTTCCGCCAGCAATCGATACAACTAAAAAGTGTGTGTGTGGGACAGCAATTACATAAAGGCTAACAACATCATTTCCTATTTGTCCAAGTGCTCCAGCCTGTCACCCCTCATCTCCAGATAGGCTGAGGCATCTGAAAGCTTTCTAGAAGGTGGAGGATTCATTAGAAAGTGCTCAGAAGGCTATCAGCTGCCAGGAACAACGTAAAAGATGATAAATGATTTGAACGGGGAAGAGAAACGGGCCCGGTTCTGGCACCGATCCAGCAACAGCCAGCCGGCTTCCAGCATCTAAATGCATCTCCTGCCAACACGCAATCACTCTGCCGCAATGATCCGTCTATCAGACAGAGACACACAGCCACAACTCAGACACCACACACAGGTACAGACAACAGGAAGCACATTAATACTGAAATCACACTGTTTAAATACCGGTAATATAATATACATTCACTCTCACTATAATACACTCTCACTCTCACTATAATAAACACTCACTGTTACTATAGTACACACTCACTCTCACTATAATATACATTCACTGTTACTATAGTGCACAGTCACTGTTACTATACTACACACCAGTGGCGGATGCTGGTCTTTCAAGGAGGGGAAGCTCAATTTCGGGCTACATCATAAAATGTGTCAGTTTATTTATACGTAAATTCTACCCTCCATTCTTTTCAAGAAAATGATCTGTGATCCTGTCGTACCAACAAGGCGTCTTTTCCAGGGACTTGACTAATGTCCTCTCAATGGCCAGCAGAGCTAGGCTGCTTAAACAGCCTTGGCTCATGGTGTTGCGGGTGTAAGACTTGAGCCGCTTTAAACAGGAGAAGCTCTTTACACCTGCTAGCTCGCTAGCTGGGACTGGCGCGAGGCTAGTGTGAAGTGTGTCCGCCTGTGAGTGCTTTGTGATGGTGGAGAGGCTCAGCAGCACTCGCTGGCCAGAAACTTTGATAGAAGTCAGAAAGAGTGATAGAAGTAGGGTGACCAGACGTCCTCTTTTACCTGTACATGTCCTCTTTTTGAGACTTAAAATTTATGTCTGGGTGGAATTTAAAAAATGTCCGGGATTTTGTTTTACTCGAGAAGCGTTTCTTTCCCAAACTCGAGAAGCGTTTCTTTCCCAAACTAGTCTCGCCCTCCCCCTATTCTGTTCAGTCCGCTTGAGTGAGATGTTACGCTATTTTAAATGTACTTGGGTGAGCATTAGGTTTCCCTTTAGGCTGCCCACAAGATCACGCTAATGTGTGATTGGCCGTCGCCGCTGTCACTCCCTCAAACAGCGTCCGTTTTCACCTGTAAGTTATTTACATGTTGAGCGTTTGTTCTGTCTGTCACGTGAGCTAGTCATATTTTAATATCAGAGGTTTAATAATAAAATTCATAAACATTAACAATTGAGTTTGTGTGCTTGTGTCTACCAGTCTGTGATAAGCCATCTATTTACGTGTCTCTAAGTTTAACTATCAAAATAATTCAGATTTTCTTATTTTTACTCAGAAATGAGGTATAATTCTGTGTAAATAAGATCTATTGACCATACAGTCCAAACATATGTGTAACATTGGTGATAATGAGCTGAAGTGAAGTTGAATGAAAAGGATTGTGTGATAATTTTATGCTGCATGCTTTTAAAAGTTTATTATTTATAAATAATATGTAATAATGTATTAATATTTTATTAATGGTTAATATACATTTTATTATTTTATTATTCATAATAACATTTAATAGATATTAGTATATTATTAATAGTAACTAGTAATTATTAATAGAATATAAATCACAATTTGTCAGTATTTATTATTATTATTATTATTATTATTATTATTATTATTATTAATAAAAATAATAATAATAATAATAATAATAATAATATTCTATTTTATTATGTTCTAGCACAAAAAAAACAATCCTGCTGAGGTGTCCTTTTTTCATCATCTCAGATCTGGTCACCCTAGATAGAAGTCAGTCTCCAAACACAAGCAGCTACAAAAAAACCACCAGAAATAGAAGCTCGATTTGTCGCTAGTCATTTTTAACAAAGAAAATGCCGCTAAGATGGTTAGGAAAGTCTTCGGTTCAACTCAGAACAGAATGAAAATTTAAAAAATGCTTCCACGGATGTTTACACCAAAAGATAGGTGATTCACTCATTTAGCTGTCAATCAAAAAGGGATTCAGCCTCAGACAGATCATCCAATCATCATGCAGAAGCTGAGCGTCTGGGCCAGCTGAGGCCAGCCC